>CAKAOH010037731.1:66985-85518 GCA_916701665.1 Sebastiscus tertius | reverse complement strand
CCCTTGACCTCTGACCTCCAGATCAGTGAATGTAAATGGGTTCTCTGGGTACCCACGAGCCTCCCCTTTACAGACATGCCCACTTTATGATCATCACATGCAGTTTGGGGCAAGTCATAGTCAAGTCAGCACACTGACACACTGACAGCTGTTGTTGTCTGTTGGGCTGCAGTTTGCCATGTTATGATTGGAGCATATTGTTTTATGCTAAATGCAGTACCTGTGAGGGTTTCTGACAATATCTGTCATTGTTTTGTGTTGTTCATTGATTTACAATAATAAATATATACATACATTTACATAAAGCAGCATATTTGCCCCCTCCCATGTTGATAAGAGTATTAAAGCTGAAGTAGGCGAGATTGGAGCTGGATTTTTATAAAACGGTCGCTATATCGTGACAGTAGTACATGAAACAGGTAACCTGAAAAAAATCATGTTCCTCTGTGTCCTCCGGTGCTCCTAATGGCATCTGCAAGATCGGAGGAAAACAAGCAGTAAGAGTATGTAAGAGTAGTAATATTATGTTACGTTAATGCCTATTTCTCCCCTCAGATGATTTCACAATCATCTCGAAGTACACGGTTTCGATCACATGACCAGAACACAGCCAATAGGAACGCTCTCTCAATAAAGTGACCTGTGATTGGTCAAAGTCTCCCGTCACAGGCTACATGTTCTAAAGCCTGAAAACAGAGCCATGAGGATGAGCAGAAGTCTAGTTTTCTCTCAGAACACTTGAATTACAATATGCTGAAAAACATTTCAAAATGACAATTATCCGTTTTAACGTCCCCCTAACCCCCCGGCTCCTCCCTCAATACCAATATTTATTAAGAGAGACAGAGGAGAAGAGGATTTCACTTAATGTTGAACTGTTTCTTTAGTCTCAGTGAAGAACGTTGCTTTTGACCAAAGCACAAAGCTCAATTAGTTATTCGACTAAAGAAATACTTCAGACAACTGGCTGGTGGTGCTGCAAATCACAGATTTGACAAGAAACATAGCTGTAAGAGTCAATATGGCTTCTGTTCTGAGTAGCTACAGGTACTTTAATTTGTTAATGAGTTAGTCAAGATTCATTTAATCAGGAAGTCTTATTGAGATCAAGAGCTTGTTTACAAGAGAGACCTGAGTAAAAAATTATTTTAAGGTCCGTTGGATAGCTCAGAATTTCTAGTTTCCAACGATACCAAGCATGATATTGTAGAATTATGAGGAAATTATCTTGGATCTTTTGATCACAACTTGTCATTATATTTATGAAGTTTATTTCTGTATGACTTTATTGTTAAAATACTTCACAATAAAACATAGTTTGGACAACATACAGTTTGTTTACAGATTCTGAAAGCTGGAGACATCAGCTTTTCAAAACAGTAAGGCATGCATATGTTCTATAAATAGATCATCATCCATTGCAACTTTTTTGTAACTACGCAACAGGGTACGACCCATTTTGACCCGGTATTGGATCCGTCCGGCTTAAGAGGTTAATTTGTTAGTGAGTTAGTCGAGATTAATTTAATCAGGAAGTCTTATTGAGATCAAGAGCTCGTTTACGAGAGAGACCTGAGAACTGAATACGTATGAACAACATCACAACAAGAAAATTCAGTCACATACACACTAACTAAAACTGTTTCAGACATTATAACAAATGTCAGTAAGTAAAACTTTAAAGTCTGTCAGAGGACTGAGAAACTAGAAACCAGAATGTCCCGGCTCAGAGTTGGTATGAGAAAGTATGAGAAGCAAATCTAATCTGTGTCACTTTGAACTCCATTTAAGATGTTAAATAACTATAAAGTAGCTTAGGTGATAGCACGGGCTTATAGATGAAAACACAGATATGCTGATGCCTTCCAGATGGGATCTCTGAACTTTAATGTAAGTCACAGTAGTGAATGTGACCTACTGCTGTCTGCAGTAATGAATCAAATGGCCTCAAGTGGTTTAAGAGTAGACAGGATACCTTCATAAGCCACTGGATGATTGTACAATGGTTCTTCTGTTTTGAAAGGAGAAAATCATTGTTATGGTGCAAGAATCCAATTAGATTTTTTAGTTTTTGTTGTTGAGTGAGGTGTCCAACGTTGCCGTACACCCAAATTCATAAACATCTCAGTGCTCTTGTGTTTTTGCAGTTTTTGCAATTCAATTGGTTTTAATTAAAAGCAGACTGTAATCTGAAGAAGGTCCGGTTTGTTTGGCATATAGGATGGTATCATCAGCGTAAAGATGGACATTGCAATTATTATTCATGTGTAGCATAAACAGCAGGGGACTTAGTATTGATCCTTGTGGGACACCTCTCAACCATGAAGGTGAGATAGACAGCCAAACTAATAAGGAAGTTGGCAGAGGAATAAAATCAAGTCAGTGTGCAGCAGTAACATAGCCATATAAAGCTCTTGAGTGACAACATAGATTTTACTGATAGCTTTCCACATAATAATCTCATTACTTTGTATATAATAGTCAGGATTTACTATTATTTTTTTCCTATGTCCTATTGATTTCTAAATATGTACTTTTGTATCTCAATAGAGTGCTACAGGAATAAGTCCTAAAACCCGAAAATGAGTTAATATTTTAGGACTTTCAGTTCCCTCTGTCCCTCGGCTGGAAGTCAGTGGGTTTTTTGAATGGGTTTTTAGTTAGACGCCTGAAATAAGGTCTGTGGTTAACACAAGCTTACGAGATTTTACCATTTTGCTACAATATAAAATACATCAGTAAATACTCCACTCGTAAATGTCGATGCCTTTACGTGTCTTAAAAAAGGCGGTTGCTAACAAGTGGCTAAATGAGACTACTAAATGTCATCACGCCGACTCATCTGCCTTTACAGCCTCGTTGTGTATACTCGCGTTCATAGCCTAACGTTAGCTTTTTACTTTTGGCGATTGCATTCTCGCTTCAAAAATCATAAAGTGGTGTTTATTTGTGAAGATTATCTTGCTGAACAACAATGCATCATAAATCTTTGTTTGCCAGAGAGCTTATTTTCTGCAGCAATCCAAAACCCAATGGAAAAAATCCCATTGGCTTTTTGTTGAGGGAACCAGGGCGATGCTAACTTTCTGGTTGGCCTTCAAAAATGCGTCATCCCTGCAGCACCTCAAAACAAGACAATCAGAATAGTTATTAGAAGCTACTGCATTGATAATTAAGTGCACACTTTTTATCAACTCTCAGCTACAATAAACTTCCGTCTTCAAGTTCAGTATTTGTGTTTGCAATGTATCTTTCCAGAGTTAGAGAAACATTCTGAATGGGTTCATATTGAATAAATCCACCCAATCAGATTTAAAATAAACTAACAAAATAATCATGTTAATAATGTGTCTGTTTCTGTAACATCCCTCAGTACACAAGCAAAAACTGCATTCACCTGACTCAATAGAGCCCAAATCTTTAACATGTTCTTACTGTCCAAAAAATTATTAATTATTTTTGATTGAAAGCATCTTATAAATGTATATGTATACTGTTGTTGTGTACATTAACCCCAAAAACATATGGTATAGGGCAATCAAATGTGTCTCTGGCTGTGTCAAAGTCAGGGTAAAGAAAAAACAACTCAACTGTCAGTTTTGTATAACTGTAACATTCGGTGCCAGTGTCACTCAGTTTGGGTGATTTGGGGCAATAAATAAATCTAGTCCATGGCAAATCCAGACGGCTCAACAGTAAAGTCTGACATCCGTCTCCACCGCGGCTGCTGCTGTCAGCGGCAAGAAACTGATAAGCTGCTGAACTGCATGTCTGACAGGTTGATGAGCAACACAGGAGCACCGCAGGGGACGGTCCTGTCGCCTCTTCTGCGTGACGTAACGTCAGCGTAAGGTCAGTGTAACGTAAGGTAGCATAATGCAATGTAACGGAGCGTAACATAGCGTAGTGTCAACGTTTACAAACAAACAGCAGTCTCCTGGGTGGAAGTCCTGTGTTTGTTTGACCCTCCCACCCTTAGTGGACATTTTTGCTTGTTATGCTCCTTATTATATCATGTAACTTTCATACCATGTTACTTTCGATAACGGTTGCTCGATATGCTACGTCACTTGCTCTGACCGAATGCAAAACGTCTTTCTGTCTGTCTGTCTGTATGTATTTACTTTCAACATCCAACATGTCTACGGGCTTGCTGTTATGCTGAGAATCAACAAACTAACAGGATGACGGATCCTCAGTAAAGCTTTAGAGGAAAAGACATAAGAGACAAGGGAGGAAATAAATCAGCCATTTAAAAATGCTTTTATGTTCCGGATTGCAGGAATTTGTTTTTCATTCTTTTCTTTCTCTTATCTTTTCTTCATACATCCCCGAATTGCACTTTTTCTCGATCGCTTGGGCTAATTTTTTGAAACAGTCTTAACTCTCTCTAAACTGTAAGTGCAATTGTCACAACTGTTTGATGGGGGCATCACAACTCTACTGCATGTCTGCAGAAGGTAGAAAGTCACCCAAAAGACTTCATTCATGCTTTGAAACTATTGCTTTAATTCTAATGAGAGAGTTTGCTCCGGCTGGTGGGCGGTGCTTGGTATTTTCCAATTTATCTCAAAATGACAGCCGGATCACAAACTTTCTCATTTTACGACTAAACCATGCACTACGAGATGATTCTGAAAACATTTGAGGAGAGAAATAGGCATCACAGTAACAGAATATTGATTCATATTTGATCAGCGCTGCCTAGTTTGACCGTTTGATCGGAGTTTGCGAGTGATTGATAGCCGGCTCTCATAGACGGCAAGGCTCCAGCTCGGCTCTGTTTGGTTGTTTCCCACCCGGTCTGTGAAATCTTGCAGATGCCATTAGGAGTACTGGGAGGACACCGGAGGACACAGAGGCACATTATTTTTTTCAGATTACCTGTCACATGCATTACTGTCGGGATATAATGACCGTTTCAAAGTTATACGCTGCTTTGGAAATACTTTTTCACAAACAAAAAATGGGACAACAGACCAACACAGAATATAACACAGTGGCACAACACATATAGATTCTGGACTAACAGATGAGACATGAGTTTAGTGGCGGTACACACACTGCATCAGCTACCAAAATGTAACTACTATAGCAACTCAGTCCTGCATGGGCTCCATGTTCCACTACGACACCCCGGTGCTCAACAGAAGAGTAAATGAGCAGAAAATATCTCTGTTAGTATCTGTGCTCAGGCTGTTTTTTTTTTTTATTAGTCAAACAAGTGGTGTTTCTGGACGCCGGTTTGATTGCTGTCATCCTGATCTGGAATAATCCAATCAGATGTTGAGGTTGTCTGTATCCAATAAAAACAAACATGGCAGATGTAGAGTCAGCAGAGGGGATACAGTCTGTACTTCATTAGCTTTTTCTGTGGAAGATGTCATCTTTTACAAATGTTCTGCCATCTGTGAGAAAATATCTTCATGTCCTCAGCAGCTGGACAGTTTTCTTTCAGATTTAATGCAAATTAATCACACATTTTTTGTATCTGTCCAAAATGTTCCCTAAAGGGAGATTTGTCAAGTATTTAATACTCTTATCAACATGGGAGTGGACAAATGTGCTGCTTTATGCCAACGCATGTATATATTTATTATTGTAAATCAATGAACAACACAAAACAATGACAGATATTGTCCAGAAACCCTCACAGGTACTGCATTTAGCATAAAATGCTCCAATCATAACATGGCAAACTGCAGCCCAACATCAACAACAGCTGTCAGTGTGTCAGTGTGCTGACTTGACTATGACTTGCCCCAAACTGCATGTGATTATCATAAAGTGGGCATGTCTGTAAAGGGGAGACTCGTCGGTACCCATAGAACCCATTTTAATTCACTGATCCTGAGGTCAGAGGTCAAGGGACCCCTTTGAAAATGGTCATGCCAGTTTATCCTTGCCAGAATTCCTTGCAAGCTGTACTATGACATGGTAGTATCTTCACTCTAGCTTTAAAGCTGAGCCGCTACAACCTAAGAATCACAAGTTACGTTAATGCGTTAAAGAAATGAGCGGCATTAAAAGGCATTTGCGTTAACAAGTTATTATGGCGTTAACTCTGACAGCCCTTGATGTAAAGACATTGTGTTGTTGTTGGAGTCATACATGTTTGACTCTAGCTGATGTTTGAATATCATGTAAGCTCATAGCTAATGAAGCAGATCCAATCACACCCCCAACAAAGTGGATTTAATGTAGCGGAAGTTGTCCGGGAAAAATTCGTATTAACACAATTAACACAGTGAAAAACTCTTCCAGCCTCAGGTCTTTATTGGATAATTCAAACCATCACCGTTCAGAAGGCAGCCCTAAAATGAAAGACATTTAATTAGACGTTTTGAATTGTATGTGGGAGGTTAAATAGTGGAAACTTCATGCGTTTGATGCAGCAGTGGGAAATGTGTTTCCTGGTCAGTAGGTCTGAAGTGTCGGTCATATTTTCCTTTTATATGACCGACCTTCAACTGGTTTCTGCCCACTCAGCACTGAATGTGACGGCTGCAGCCGGACAGCGCGCAGCAGAACATACAGTTTGACTCGCACACTGATTTTTTTTTTTTTGTGCAGACACATAAAACCTTCCTGACTCATATCTCAGCCTCCACAATGCACAACTTCCAAACACACACAGTCCATTACACTTCTACACACACACACTGCCTTTATCCACTCGCCTGGAAGAGTCCGGAGCTTTACTCTCCTCTCTGCAGCCTTCAGTGCCGTCATTAATCCTCAATTTTACCTTCAGTGTTGCGCCTGAAGTTCACGTCTCTCTTTCACTCGGACTCTAGGTTGTTTTCCATGTTAGCAGTCAGTCCTCCACTGTTGTCCAAACTGAAATATCTCAGCAATTATTGGATGGATTGTGATGAAATGTTGTTCAGACATTAATGATTCCCTCAGGATGAATTGTTATAACGTTGGTGATCCTTTGACTTTTCATCTAGCGCAATCATCGGGTCAATTTTAAGGAGGAACAACCCAAGGGGTAAAAAAAAACAGATATCACCATGAAATTTCTCCAGTTGATTACTTACATTAAGCCACTTATTTTTTGTATTCCAAGTTTTCTGAAATTGGATGTTTAAATATGTAAATGAGGCGTTTTCTTATCAAATTTGTGCTGATTTTCATACATATGAATATGCACATCAGCTAAAGCCAGGTTCAAAATTCTTGTTTCATGTTTTTGACATATGTCGAGTCAAAGATTTATACTGAGGGGATTTTGGATATCTCTTTTTATCACTCTATAAAACAGAAAATGCTGTCAACATCCATAAAAAAAAATCTATTTTCACTATGTTTTTAGGAATAAAATGTTGTATAACACAGGCTATGAATCCTTCAGGATATAGATAGAAATGAAAGTGGAAAGTTTGGTGGATGTAAGTGCTGCTGAAGTGGAGATTTCTGGCTCAGAGTCTGAGAGAAAAACACATTTTGAGAAAACGGCCTTTAAAGATAAGTATTGTAAAATTCGATACAAGACACTACAGATGAATAGGGTACACAATGTTAAAGGTCCCGTATTATAAAAAGTAAGATTTTCATGTCTTTTATATTATAAAGCAGGTTTAAGTGATATATAAATACTGTGAAAGTATCAAAGCGCTTAATATACAGAGAAATACACACAGCCCGTATTCGGGAATTGTGCGTTTGAAACAAGCCGTTAGGATTTCTGTCCATTTGTGATGTCACAAATATAAAATATTAAGATCATTACACGGTTTTAAATGTAAACATTCTAAATGTGTCCCAGTTTATTACTGGTTGCAGTGTATGTGAATAACATCAGCTGACCCAAACTGTTGCCAGGCAACGCAATTCTGTTGCAATTCCGTTTAAATGCAATAAAACTGAGCATTTCAGGCAGAGGGTGAATACAGGCATATTCAGGCAGACAGTATGAGGAAAATAAAGTGGCTTTTTTTAACATTACAGCATGTAAACATGTTCTAGTAGAAACAATAAATACAAGTATGAACCTGAAAATGAGCATGATATGGGTCCTTTAACTAATAGATATCACCATCAAACTTCCCCGGTTGATTACTTACATTAAGACAATTCGTTTTTGTATTTCAAGTTTTCTGAAATTTTATGTTTAAACATGTAAATGAGGAGTTATTTAATGCTAACTTTGGTGAATTTAAGAGAAATCTACAGACACAAATAGACAAAGTAGTAAATAAACACTTAAATGTGTATTTGGGATGTTTTCTTTTTGCTAGTCGGAAAGAAGACATGTTATGGAATCAACATAGCCCAAAATCTCAAAATTGACCAGTGTACGAGAAACAATGTTTTTGCTTGGGGTATCTTGCCATAAGATATATAAGACCAACAATGAATCGATGCAGCAGGTTAGTGATATCGTCTTGTTTCTATTCCTTGCATACTTCTTCCTTGTCTAAACCTGGGGTCTACAATGCACCTCTCCATCTGACAGCTGTGTGGTAGATTATAGTGTGTTGTGCTAGTAGCAGCTAATGTATCCTGGAGCCTGTAGCCAGCAGCAGAGATGAGCAGCGGGCTACAGAGGTCTGATCACTTCTCTCTAACTCCACACCTCCACATTGTTTTTACTTTTCAAGCTTGTAGTCTTCAGACCCGACCGACGCTGACTCAAGTGACATCACTTGAGGACAGATATCGGACTTCACCATAGACTGTATAAGAAGTGGACGTGATCACCATGACGTCACCCACTGGTTTGTGGACTGCTGTTTTGAAGCCTTGAGTTCAGCATTTTGGCCGTAGCCATCTTGGTTTTTAGCCGTCGCCATGTTGGTTCTTTGCAACCAGAAGTGATACAAGAGGGCGGAGTTAAGTACAACTGAACGCTGAATAAGACAATTTTCTGCGACCAAAAAGGTTACAATGACTTTGATGAAGTGAAAACACACTGTGAAAGGGTTAAAGTTGTAAGATGAAAACATGGACAACTCCCAGATTGGACAACACTGTGGCAGCGACCTGTCAATCACAAGGTAGCCCTACCCTAAAGCATCCCCTATCTGACTCTAAATGGGACCATAATTTACTAAATGAACATCATGCTGTATTGAAGAAGACTTGAAACTAGTGATTGAGACCATAAACTCATGTTTACAGTGTTTACTGAGGTAATAAATCAAGTGAGAAGTAGACTCATTTTCTCATAGACTTCTATACAATCAGACTGCTTTTTGCAACCAGAGGAGTCGCCCCCTGCTGGCTATAAGATAGAATAGAAGTTTAAGGGCACTTCCTCACTGGCTTCACTTTTCAGACCGGAGGTTCCCCACTGAACTTCATACAGCTCCCTCTGGAGACACTAAAGACTTTATACTACTTTTAACACATGCCATAGAACTCCCTAACACCTGTAGAATCTCCGGAGTTCAGTTTTAATTCATGACTGTATACCTGCAAAACTAATGATATTACCATCAGCCTCAGTGAGCAAATGTTAACATGTTAACACACCAAACTAAGATGCCTTAACATTTTGCTCAAAGCACCGCTTTGCCTCAGTACA
This sequence comes from Sebastiscus tertius, assembly GCA_916701665.1. Taxonomy (NCBI): domain Eukaryota; kingdom Metazoa; phylum Chordata; class Actinopteri; order Perciformes; family Sebastidae; genus Sebastiscus; species Sebastiscus tertius. The sequence continues at coordinate 75,986 of CAKAOH010037731.1, read as the reverse complement.
GCTTCACACAGCAGATAGCATGGATGTAGTTTTGTTGACCAAAACAAGTTCAAAGAGAAAATTAGTCATTAGTGTTTCTCTCTCATCAGTTGGCTTTTGTTTGCTCATTTTCTTTTTTGATGCAGTAAAAACTATATTATCATTCACTCTGTGCTTTAGTTTTAAAAACAATCAATCAATACAATCAATTAACTGTCATTTATCGAGCAAAACATGTCAAACATTTGCTGGTTACAGCTGCTCAAATATGAGGATACATAGCTTCTCTGTTGTCATTTAATCTCACAGTGTACTGAAAACAGTCTCACAGCAGTTTGTGAAATAGTCATGAAATTTAATCTGTTTGATTCGTGTACATAGACACAGATTTCCCTTTTTTTTCAAAGAAAAAAAAATATGTATGTTACAAATATCCAACTTAGTAGAGATTGTCAACTGTGAGTGTATTGTAGCAGCACGCTTCAAGTGTCTATCCAAACTAGCCTAATGTTCCAGAATGTTTGACAACATCAAAGGAGGATGACATCACATCAAAGGACAATGACATCACATCAAAGGACGATGACATCACATCAAAGGACGATGACATCGCTGTAATACATAAAAGGATATATATGAATATTCGAAATGTGTGACTGCGCTGGAACTGAATATATTTGAGTTGTGGACTGTGATGTCACCTTTGACTACAAAACTATTTTGAAAGATAATTGTGGAATGAATGGATAATGCAGGCGTTAGTTGCAGCCCTTATTTTGTATTTTCTCTCTATTAATCCTGGTGTGATTCCTTCGTTAAAACACTTCTCCCCTTCGTATCATGATAATCCCCCCGTCATCTGTCCCTCTCTGTTGATGTTTGCCCTTCTCTCCTTCACAAGCTGCCACACTTATTTATTTTTGGCTTCCCTCGGCTCGCCTGAGACCAGACACATTTTTCTCTCCACGCTGGTATTTCAGGATGCAAACGATCGCTGGCTCCCTGAGCGCCCGCACCCCTGTCCTCCTCTGGACCTTCCTTCTCTCCAACCATCAGGACCCAGTTTTTGGCTCAAACATGTTCAGCCTGCAGAGCGAGCACACACACATTAATACTGACCTCTCTTGCTATGTCTCTGCTGCATGTGACAGATTGTGTTGTGATATTTATTTTATCCCTGCACTCGACAGTCTTTCTCAACTCAGCTGTGACTGCTCTTAGTCTTCTCTCTCTCTCTCTCTCTCTCTCTCTGCCTGTCTGTCTCAAGGTTATATTTATATTGCCTGCAATGAGAACATTGCTGCTGCTGCACAGTCATACCTATCTGTTTATACCCAATATTTCAGTTTCTGTAAGGGCTGGACCAAATGTCATTTTTTTTAACATTTGGAGCTTCTAATGAGGTTTTCAAATGAAGCTTGAATATCATCGTCTATTGTATTTTATGTCTTTATCCCCCTAAAAAAAAATCCTCAAACAAAATCCTCAATTTGAATGAAGTGATTCATCAGAATCTTTAGTGAATAGAACTTGTCAGTGCGTGCTCTCTTTTGACCACAGTAAAAAGGTTGTTTTTGAAAGGCTAAACGCCAACAAATATGGAATGAAGCAGAACATTTTGTTAGGTGAAAAGATTTCATCTCAATTTCATCTATCTTTTGTCATACAATTTGGACTTTTGGACTTTACAACGCACTGGAGTTATTGGAAATGTTTGGATCACATGAGTCACAAACAAACCTACGCATCCACCACTGGAATCTAATTCTACAAAGACCGTAGTATAATACTATTCACTACCAAGTCTGTTTGTAACCGGAAATATCATGTGAACTTTTAGCAGCGGCACTCATAATGAATATAGGGGAAACACTGATGACCGTAGCGTGATCTTTATCAGCAAATGTGCAAAAATACCGTGTTTAAACAGAATCAATAGACATGCAAAAATATTAAAAGAGCCTAATTTATGAATATGTATCTTTGCAATTAATGAAATGTTAAAGTAATAGTTTTGAAGATGTTTTGAAGTGGGGGTTGTATGTGGTACTTATCCATAGTTAGTGTATTACCTACAGTAGATAACGGTTGGCACGCCCCCAGTTTGGAGAAACTGTATTTAAATGTACATGTAATTGTGTACGTAATTAAAGCGCTTTGAGTGGTGAGACTAGAAAAGCGCTTTATAAATGCACGTCCATTTACTATGTACCATTTACTGCTGTGGTTGGGGCAGCAGCAAAACATATTTTAAACACCTAAAAGAAAGCCCATCTAAAAAAATCAATATACGTCTAAGTGTACGCTATATTTAGAATCTAGCTAAACTATCCCTTTAACTGTGCTCCTCAAGTTGAACTCATTGTTCAGTTAATGGTCCTTTTGAGTCTCTTTAAGGTCGTTTTGTGGTTGTTTTGGGTCACTCTCTCTGTGGTCGTTTTGAGTCTCTTTGAGGTCGTTTTGCGTCTTTGTGGCCATTTTGAGTCTCTTTGAAGTCGTCTTGAGTCTTTGCTGTCATTTTGCTATTCGTTGTGTTTTTTTTGCATCTCTCGGAAGTTTTTTTAAGTCTCTCTGGTGGTTTTGAGTCTGTTTGAGGTGGTTTTGAGTCTCTTCTAGGTCGTTTTGAGTCTGAGGTGGTTTTAAGTCTCTCTGTTGTGGTTTTGAGTCTCTTTGTGGTGGTTTTGAGTCTCTTCTAGGTCGTTTTGAGTCTCTTCTAGGTGGTTTTGGGTCTCTTTAAGGTGGTTTTGGGTCTCTTTAAGGTCGTCTTGAGTCTTTGCTGTCTTTTTGCTTTTCGTTGTGTTTTTTTTGCATCTCTGAAGTTTTTTTAAGTCTCTGTGGTGGTTTTGAGTCTCTTCTAGGTCATTTTGAGTCTCTTTGTGGTGGTTTTGAGTCTCTATGTGGTGGTTTTGAGATTCTTTGAGGTCGTTTTGCATCTCTGTGATCATTTTTTATTTCTATGTGGTTGTTTTGCACCTCTTTTGTTCATTTTGTGTTTTTGCGGTCGTTTTGCACCGGTTTGGTAGTTTTTGTAGTTGTTTTGCGTCTCTTTGTGGTCATTTTGAGTGTCTTTTGGTCGTTTTACATCTGTTTGTGGTCATTCTGTAATCCATCAATGCAGTCACAGTGTCCAGATGACAGTTCTGCCTGGAAATGTTACTCACTTGATATGTCTGCACTCTGTGTGTGTTGGTTTGTGTACACACTGATCAAACAGCCTGCTTAAGTGAACAGAACTTCCTGGAACTTTCATCTCCACCGGCCATAAAATCAGTTCAGAGATCTTGGTTGTTGATTTTCCATCAGTCTCTCAGTTTCTTGTTTCATCTTCATCCTTTGCTCTCATCTTTTCTGTCTCGTTTTTGTCTCCATCCTTCACTCTTTCCTCTTTTCTGTCTTTCACTTCCTCTCCCTTTGTGAACTCTGTTTGACTTTTGGATTATAATAAATTTGCAGTGGAAAGAATAAAAGGCTTACCAAGAGTTTTGAATAGTGAGAGTTCAGATGTCATCCAAGTGACAACTGGATTTGGATCAAATTAGGATCTATTACACTATTCCTAACAGTAGGACTGACTCTGAATTCTGACACCTTGATATTCACTCTGACCTTAACGAATCTGTTATCCAGTCTTTTATATCTCGGCCAGAGTGAATTCCTCTGTGTTTAACTGTCTCTTAACCAACTGCAGCTTGGTGTCAGTCAGCTGTCTGAAACACTGAGAGAAAACTTTCTGTGGTCTGATGAAACCAAATTAAACAGCTGTGATACAAAGAGCAAAAAGTTGAGACGTCAGACTTCAGAGGGAGACAGTAAGAACAACACGAACAACAGAAGCAGCCAAAGACACGACTGTCTGCTGACTCATGATCCAGCTGTGGAGAGATACAGATGTGTCCAACAGGAAGTGATGCTGTTATTGGTGCAGTTACAAACAACTAATGCTAAATACATGAATATGGGGCTATAGGTAGAAGTAAACACCTCACTTGTTTCTTGTTGCTTAGAAATCTGTCCGTCTTTATAAAAGTAAAACTGATTTCATAGAGCAGAAGAAAAACACATCTAATTAGGGATGCACCGATACCGGAATCGGGTATCGGGTCCAATACTGTGCTCATGTACTCGTACTCTCACAGCTCCGATGCAACGGCACCAATACCACTTTACAGCAGCGTGTCATTAACCTCTTGTCACCATCTTTCGGCTCCTCACGCTCCACCTCCCCGACGGTGTGGGCGAGACGGGCCGGTGGTGCACCCGACCTCGCTGGGCTGGGATGAAAATGGATGCATTTTATTACATTTATGCTAAATGCATAAGTACCTTTGAGGGTTTCTGGACAATATTTGTCATTGTTTTGTGTTGTTAACTGATTTCCAATCATAAATATATCCATCCATTTGCATAAAGTAGCATATTTGAGTATTAAATACTTGACAAAAGATCCCTTTAAGATTAATGGTGAATAACTATGGACAATCATGTGATCAATTGGGATTCAATATTTGAATCCATCGACAGCCCTACATATTACAGTTGTTTTAACAAGATTTGATGACTATATTTCCAACATATAACAAGTCGTACAGGATCTCTTGGACACATCTCAGATACACAGCATGAGTCTACTGTACTCGGCGACATCAGGTGATCATTAACACGTGTGATGCTGTGATTCCGATAGCCTCGGTGTAGCAGGGTGACGGAGCTGTCTGGAGGAGGTGGGCAGCGATCAGACAGGATGTGGGAGGGACAGGCTGATTACAAAATAAAATACAGTGCATTGCTTTCAAATGTGGCAGAAAGAAAGAGAGAACCAGTGGAGGAGAAGGTGTCAGTGTGCTGATGCAGAAGGGAAGGAGGAGGCAGCAGAATGGGGTGAAGTAAGTGAGTCTGAAGACTGACCAGGACTCAAACACTCACCATGTTTGTTGGTATTTTGGACTCTAAAATCTCCATAAATGGACTTTACAGAGTTTACCACATTCAGAACAAAGTCAGCACATTATCTTCCGCATTATTTGTTTGGTCTATAAAATCAGAGCACAAGATTATGTCTTCAGATTGTTTGTTTTGTCCGTCCAACAGTCCAAAAGTCCAACTTGTTCTGTTTATTATCTCATAGACGAAGGAAACTCTGCTTCAAATCTTCACATTTGACAAGCTGGAACCAATTCATATTTGCTTAAAACAATAATTTATCATCAAAATAATTGCTGATTAATGTTGAATACATCTACTTTCCAGTTTATGGATCTTACTTTTTTAAAAATGTAACCTTTATTTTTCCAGGATATTCCCATTGAGATTTAAAATCTGTTGTACAAGGTTGTCCAGGCCAAGACAGCAGCATAAAAGTTTCATAAAAAAGCACAAATAACAGACTAAACACAAAACAGCAAAAGGTTTAAAACAATGGAAGAAATGTCACATAAAATAAATAAGTAAAAGAGGTTGTTTTGAGTCTCTTTGATGTCATTTTGTGTCCCTTTGAGGTTATTTTGTGTCTCTTTGAGGTCATTTTGAGTCTCCTTGTCATCATTTTGAGTTCCTGTGAGGTTGTTTTGAGTCTCTTTGAGGTAATTTTGTGTCTCTTTCAGGTCATTTTGTGTCTCTTTGAGCTCATTTTGTGGCTCCTTGAGGTCATTTTGTGTCTCTTTGAAGTCGTTTGGGTCTCTTTGAGGTTGTTTTGCGTTTCTTTGAGGTCATTTTGCATTTCTTTGAGATCATTTTAAGCCTTTTTGGTGGTCATTTTGAGTCACTGTGAGGTCATTTTGAGTCTTTGTGGCAATATTGCATCTCTTTGTGGTCGTTTTAAGTCTGTGTGGTAATTTTGAGTCTATTTGTGGTCATTTTATATCTCTATGAGGTTGTTTTGCATTTCTTTGAGGTCGTTTTGAGTCTATTTGAGGCCATTTTGTGTCTCTTTGAGGTTGTTTTGGGTCTTTGTCATAATTTTTCATCCCTTTATGGTCGTTTTATGTCTTTTTTGGTTGTTTTGCGTCTCTTTGTGCTCTTTGTCGTCTATTTTCTTGTAGTTGGGCAAATTTAATTAGTCAGAACAAGATGATCCATTTCCAGAGATTAACAGTAAATGTTGGTAAATTAAGCTTTAAAAGCAAAAGCTACTAAAAAAACACCTTTATACAGTTTCATCTCCAGTTGTTGCTGTCAGAGGTGCTGATGTTGAAATCCCAGTAGAAAAGAGGAGTGAAGGAGCAAACAGCACAGATTGGTTTCCAGATTGGAGTAGTGTCTCTGACAGCAGATAATTTCTTCATCAATAACATCCAGTCAAACTGCTGCAGACGCTAAATGATTACCTGTTCACACGCAGTCAGGTGGTCCTGTTAAAGCTGTCCATGTGAGATGAAGATTGACTCCACGTGTCAAAAGGTCAAAGCTGTTGAGAGACTTGATGAACAATCAAGGTGGTGTGAACGTAGAAGGAGTGAAAGCAGAATGAGGGGAAGGACATGAGGGATTAACGGAGTTGAGGAGAGAGGAGGAGGAAAGGAATGAGAATTGATGAATGAATGGGAGCGAAACGGTCGAACACAGAGGGCGCTGCTAATGACATGACGGGAAGACAATGACCTCCTGCCGAGGTGGTGGTGATGCCAGAGGAGAGGAGGACAAAGAGGACCGAAGAGAGAAGACAAAGAAGTTTTCCCACTGCCACAGTGTTACACCTGAACTTCATAAAGACAGTTAAATATCTCCCTCTTCAGAAGTCCTCTGCACATGGCAGTCACCTGTCAGTGGTCTTAATGTTATGGCTGATCAGTGTATGTATATATATATATATATATATGTATATATATATATATATATATACACTGTATACCAAATCATTATTTTATGTTCTCTGAAAAAAACACAAAGCAAAATATCTTTAAGATAAAGATAAATATGATATTATTATTTTCCAGCAGCTCTTAATGAAAGTGTGATCGTCTCACCTGTGATTTAAATGTAACAAAGCTCTTTTCTTTCTTGTGTAATGTTCCAGCTCTGCAGCAGTTTGACAGCCAGGGTACTGTGGGTAGTGAGAAGTGTCAGAGTAGGAGAAAGGAAAGGGGGTGCTTCATATGGAGGAGGAATAAAGGCGAGGAGGAAGAGGAGGAGGAGGGGGGCGGGGCAGATACAGGTGTTGATAGGCTGGAGACAGCATGCTGTGTGGATAAGACAGAGACAGGAGAGACAGGAGGACGGTAAGTAGAACTGTGTGGGATTGGGGAGGAAAAAAACAGGATTTTGTGGTAGGAGAAGAGTTGGATTGTGACAGATCTAAAGCTCTCCTCAGACCTGAACCTGTTCACGTTAATCTGATGCTAATTAAACACGTTAGTCTCTGAGATCACAGTCATTAATGTATCCATGTGTTAATCTCTTCAGCAAACATATTATCACGTCCATCTCATCAAACACCGAAGCTTCAGTGGCCCTAGACTATGATGCTATAGGGACCCCTCTAGCGTCAGTTTTGGACAATTATATATATATAGATATAGATATAGATATAGATATAGATATATCTATACATAGATATCTATATATATAGATATGTATATCTATATATATACAAACAGGCACAGTTTGCATTGGGTCAGGGGGCTCACTGAACCCCCTAGAAATGCATCTATTTTCTTTTATAATAACGTAGAACTAATAATTGACTGTAATGATGAGTAACATCAACCTTGTTGTGTCTTCATATTGACAGAATGATAGATTTGTGGCATTTTTATTTACTTATTGCCTAATAACATCTGTCAGGTGATCTCCCTCCAGCCGGCTGTCACCTTATATACTGTAGGTGTTTGTAGTGAAACGAGGAGGCAGCGTATCAGATAACTCCTCATTTCAACTTCACCAATCAGCTGTTCCTCGTCCATTGGAATCAGGAATAAATAGAAACAGGGCATCAGACAAAAGTTCAGCTCAAAATGTCGCTATCACGGTTCTTTGCTCGTGGCCAGTTAGTTCTTTCTAATAGAAAACAACGCAGTCAAACAGATTTTATCACTGATGCTGGCGTTGCGTTCTGTTAGGAGGGTGTTATATGTAGCTACACACATCCCAATACATTACACCTCTCTGCCTTGTACATAGTATATTCCCTCTAGATTTGTTTTTGTGAACCCCCAACCTATACCTATCTATATACAGTATATATATACTGTATATAGATATATATATATATATATTTATATATATATATATAGATGGGGGGCACAGTAGGGGTGTAGGAGAGAGGGAGGAGGGGTTGTGGTGTTGAAAGTGAAGAGAAAACATATAAAGTGAACAGATGGGATGAAAAGTGAAGAAAAGGCTGTGAGAGTGAGAGAGCGGGTGTGATGATGATGATGATGATGATGATGATGATGATGATGATGATGTCCTCCACAAACGTGTTTCCCTCGGCACCTGTGATGTTAACTGAGACATCCCATGATGCACTGGGGCTAAAGATGCCAACAGGAAAGTCAGCCATTGGGTACATCCCAAATCATAGTTATAGGGGGCAGCTGTGGCTCAGAGGGTAGAGCAGGTCGGTGGTTCGATCCCTTTGCTCTGGTCACATGTCCATGTGTCCTTGAGCAAGACCCTCAAACCCAAATTGCTCCTGAAGACTGAGCCATCGCTGTGTGAATGAGTGTTTAGATCCTGACGGGCAAAGTTGGCACTTTGCATGGCAGCCTCTACCATCAGTGTGTGAATATGTGTGTGAATGGGTGAATGCTGAAATGTAGTGTAAAGAGCTTTGAGTGGTCAGAAGACTGGAGAAGTGCTGTAGAAATGCAAGTCCATTTACCATTTAAGTCTCGTTTCCCTCACTTGCGTCTTTTCCTTGCGTCTTAGTCCCCTCCCAACAGGGACGCAAGGAAACCATGCGAGGACAGAGGAAACAAAGAAATATGTTTTAAGAGAAATGAGACGTCGTTTCCTCCGAAGTGTCACGTGAAGCGATGTCCGTGTGTTTTCCCCTATATATATATATATATATATATATATATAT
>CAKAOH010037731.1:58904-66965 GCA_916701665.1 Sebastiscus tertius | reverse complement strand
TCCAGAAACCCTCACAGGTACTGCATTTAGCATAAAACAATATGCTCACATCATAACATGGCAAACTGCAGCCCAACAGACAACAACAGCTGTCAGTGTGTCAGTGTGCTGACTTGACTATGACTTGCCCCAAACTGCGTGTGCTTGTCATAAAGTGGTCTGTAAAGGGGAGACTCGTGGGTACCCAGAGAACCCATTTACATTCACATATCTTGAAAATGGACATGACAGTTTTTCCTCGCTAAACTTGAGCTTAAGTTTGGAGGATTATTTATCCTCCTTTGCAACAAGCTAGTCTGACATGGTTGATACCGATGGATTCATCAGGTTTTATAGTTTCATATGATACCAGTGTCTTCACTCTAGCTTTAAAGGGACTGTTTGTAATTTTTTAAGTGTATAAATGTAGCGGGTCGCCACACATGTGCGCTCGCATGTGGCCGCTGCCTCTCCTCCTCTGCCTGCTTGCCTTCACTCAGACAGCGCGCGCGTTCTCGCGTTCTCGCTCCACCTCTAGACGTGAACGCGCGCTCACTCCACACTGCAGAAGAGTTAGTTTAGCTCTGAGAATATCTAGTGAATGTTCAGTGGACGTTTGTGCAGAAATAACTGCTGCAGCTCCTCCAGACCAACAGAGGTTTCCCGTGTCTTATCGGAGCTCCTCAGCAAGTAACGTTACCGTCTCGTTACCTACCGGGTGCCGGTGTCTCCCTGCTCTCTCCGGCTGCGGGCGGAGAGAGCAGGGAGACACGCTGCAGAGCCCCACTGCTTCAGCCTGCGCTGAGGCAGGAAAAGCCAACACTAAGATCAGATCTAAATCATGTTCATGGAGAGACCTTCGTCTGGTCAGCTAACATTACTGCCAAGCAGCTGAAATATAGAGTGATATTGTGCTTTTAGCTGACGTGTGTCTCCTCACTGTTTTGAGCGATGCTCGTTCAGGTATATTTAGAACGAGCAAGTGCGAGCTCGACGCTGACTTTCGTTGATTTCACGGACACAGGTGTCGCTGTTAAGAAGCATTTCTGAAAGTTACAAATAGTCCCTTTAAAGCTGAGCCGCTACAACCTAGAAATCACAAGTTGCATTAATGCGTTAAAGACATTAGTGGCGTTAAAACAAATTTGGGTTAACGTGTTATTATCACGTTGACTTTAACAGTCCTAGAATTTTCCCTTTCTTATGAAAATGAATTATTTGGTTTTACTGATTATTCCTCTGCTTAAACCAGTGACTACAATATTATTAATTTTATTGTTAGCGAAAACACATATTCATAAAGTTCACCAATCACAAACCTTCTTTTTTTGTCTTTGAAAGAGTCCAAGCAGCACATTAAAACAACGTTGTACTCTAAAGACAAGAAAGATTTTATCTACTTTATTCATTATTCTTTTGTTTTGTTCAGTCTTCTTCATATCCACTGTATTATTCATTCTCTCTCATTTATTTGTCACTATGACACTTCAGAATGTGATCAGATTAAACAAACAACATGTTAATCAGTGAGCTTTACCTTGTTCCCTTTGGATGAAGCCAGGCTGGCCGTTTCCCTGTCTCCAGTGTTAATGCTAAGCTAACTTCTATTATTTGAAGCTTATAACAGTTTAACATAAACAAAGAGAATGACTGCAGAGGTGACACAGATGTCCTAACAAGTGTTTTTCTCTCTCTGTCGTAGCCAACCAGTGAAGAAGACCTCTGCCCCATCTGCTACGCTCACTCCATCTCTGCCATCTTCAAGCCCTGCTCCCACAAGTCCTGCAAGTGAGTCCAAAGAGACACACACACACACACACACACACAAATAAACCATAACACACACAGGTTCTTTTATGCACAGGTTCTTTTACACCCCACACACCTATTTCATCTCCAGCGTTCTGCTGCCTCCTCACTCACAAACAAGTCTTGCAGAATCTGTTTCCAGCTTCTCCTTTCTGTTGCAGAGATCACGAAGCATGATGATGAAATATGATCAAAGTATACATGTCTTTCATGTGGTTTCATTATTCATTATCACTACTGTTGTAGAAAGATTGAAGTTAAAGGAAGATCTTTAAAAATATATATCTATATATATGTGTGTGTAAAAATCATGTTCCCAATCTAGTGGAGCAGATAACATCAATTTTTCAGTCAAATCGTGCAAATAGTGATACAAGCACCAAATTTGGCATGATGATTACCGAGGGGGTCACTAAGCAAATATAAACCACTGGCCACTTGAAAATCCAAGATGGAGACTCACCGGACAGCCAAAAAGTAAGAAGGATGTTAAAGCTGTAATAATTCGATCAAGCATACCAGAAAATATATAATTCTACATCACAATCATTCAAATTGACAAAGTACATGTATTTCTTTTCCACTAATCACGGTCCTCCGGTGCTCATAACGGCATTTGCAGGATTTCACAGCGCTGAAGGAAAACAACCAATCAGAGCCCAGGAGTCTCCAAGCACTACTGTTTAGCTGTAATATGAGAATGTTTGCTGCGGCTGGTGGCTGTTGTTCTGTATTTCCTCAACAAAAGCATCTCAAGATAACTTCTGTTATGATTTGACGCTATATATAAAAATAAATTGAATTGAATTTAACAGATCTCAACATGGCATCCAGGCAGGGTCTGAAATTAGCACCTGCCGCCCGCCACTTTGGTCGGCAGGGAATACGCAAAGGATGTCTCGTCATGCCCGGGCCGAAAAAAATATGATCGGGGAGGATAAAAATTAAATTTGGGATGAATTTGGGGCGAGAGTTGAAAGAAAAATAGCCGTTACATTAGAAAGAACGGTTAGACTGTTTGATGTTAACGGTAACGTTACCAGTTAGCTAACGTTAGACTGTCTGATGTTAACGGTAACGTTACCAGTTAGCTAACATTAGACTGTACGATGTTAACGGTAACGTTACCAGTTAGCTAACGTTAGACTGTTTGATGTTAACGGTAACGTTACCAGTTAGCTAACGTTAGACTGTCTGATGTTAACGGTAACGTTACAGTTAACGCTTGCTAACGAGCCAGCAGCCAACATTTGTATTTACAGTGAGTGAGCTGACGATAACGTTACGTTAACGAGGAGTCAAAATTATGAAATCATGTTACTAATGTTAAACACTCATTTATCTACTGACTCCTGTCTTCGTCTCCTTTGGGTAATAAGGCTGCAATGAATGAATTTAGTCCGTACCAACATGCTGCGTCTCTCCTCATGACAGGAGCATCTCCAGCAGCTCCTCCAACTTTAGGAGCGCAGCTAGCAGCTAGCAGGCTAGCAGGGCCGGTTCCGGCTAGCAGGGCCAGTACAGGCTAGCAGGGCCGGTCCTAACTTTTAGGATTAGAGGCCCTATGCAAAATCTTGTTTTTCGACCAAATGGTCGAAAACAACAATATAAAATAGATAAAAGGAAGGGAGTTATGATCTGATTATAAATATTATATTTAAATAGTCTAATAATCTTTCGAATTATGTGTTTTTATGAAAATAACCACTACAGATGGCAATAACAAAGTACAGTACAGTACTGTGTAGGCTACAGTACCCCCCATCCCCCAAAAACAGGGCTACCCCGGAAGCTACGGTGTAATTTGAACACTGTTATTTACCGTGTATATAATGTAAAATATATCGAACATTGAATGATATCAGAACTAAAATGTTATTCTTTCACTTCAAAAGTGGCAGATACAATTTCAGTGACAGACAAAAAAAATACTTGCCTGCCACAGTAGCAGAAAGTACACTACAAGATGTTTCTGAAAACATTTGAGGAGAGAAATAGGCATTAACTTAACAGAATATTGATTCATATTTGATCAGCACTGCCTAGTTTGACCGTTTGGTTGGAGTTAGTGAGTGATTGACAGCTGCTCAGAGATGGCAAGGCTCCAGCTTGGCTCCGATTGGTTGTTTTCCTCCGGTCTGGGAAATCTTGCAGATGCCGTTTCGAGCACCGGAGGACACAGAGGCACATGATTTTTTCAGATTAACTGTTTCATGCACTGCTGTCAGGATATAGCCACCGTTTTATAAAAATAACTTTTTAACTTTTTAATCATATTTCCTCCAATTCTACCCACTGCTGCTTTTAGGCACTCAAATACTGGCATATTGTCAATAAAGATAATTAAATACCAAAAATAAATTAAAGCTTCAAGCATCGATGAACGGGCCCTCACCTATGTGCACGTCGGGGGTTGGTTGAAGCATCTGTGCACATCCAACGTGATCAACGTGACAGGCCACAATGAGTGCAAAGAGACTGCGTTATGCATTATGAAATAGAGTGGGGCTAATGTGTAGGGGAGGGGATAACATCCCCAATGAAACAGGAACTCTCTGCTGAGTGCAATGACATCTCCCACAAGGGCCTGCGACAAATAGTTAAGGAGTTCTGAAAGGGGGCGGGGCTAATGTGTTGGGGCGGGACTATGGGTCTATATTGTCATGTAAATGTCCTCAGGCCTGGAAAATTTGTGGTAGATTGGACAATGTACATTGGAGTTACAACAATTTCCTGTGTCATGGCCATCAAATTAAAACGGGCAACTTACTGTTGGGTTTACGGTTTACCTCCAAGAGACTTTTTGGTACATCTCCTCAAGCTACATATACCTACCAACTCTCATAGATCTAGGTGAAACGCACTGCAAGAGCTACTAGATAGGGGGCGCTAGCAAGCCATTTGTGCAAGGCCCATATCACATGTGAATTTTCGCCATGTCTGATATGCAAATATCGCAACTTTTCTTTAGTTTTGCACTGTAAGACCCTCAAAAATAATATCCATTTTAAGAATGAATAGCATGCAGGCACAATGAACTGGCTGAAATAGACATGTGAAGGCACATTGTAGCGGGGCTCAAAACACTTGCTTTAATTTGGTATAGTCTCTTATTCAGCAATAAACACTCTCATTATTTGCTTTGTCACGGTGTGGACCTGCAGTGGGAGGCTGCCTGAACGCTGTGGAGAGAAGGAGTCTCTGTCCAGTCTGTTTTTGTTTTGTTCCGCTTATCAACACATTCAGGCGATGCGGTCGTAAATGAAATGTTTGCACTGTATCCACAGATATACCAGACTTCAGTTTAACAGTGTCGGCATACTGTTTGACCGTGGATGTATAAAGAGAACTGGTAGAGCGTTGGAGGCGGGGCTCCGTTCATTCCTATGAAAGTGTATCAGTGGCTCACGAAGCCAAAACGGCTCGACTTCTGAGTGGAAAAGTACCCAGATCTTCCGGCGATCTTCCGCATCCATTGGGCCCATGGAGCAGGCGCAGTAACGTCACATGGCTCGTCATGGCTTGCTAACTCCGCCTCCCAGCCCTCGCTCCAGCCTCGGTCTGGGTCTCAGTCACATGAACGGAGGAAGGGAAATAACTCTGGATTCCTCTATTAGTGCGTTTTACAACTTTTAGGACCTAATGATTTAAATAAGGACTATTCAAGTCCCAAGATCCAATGGCATCACGTGACGGACACGGACGTTCTAGTACCACCGTTTGGCCACTACGAAAATTGGCATCAATGACCGGCGCTCTTCCTGGGGGCTTGAATTTGACACAAATCGTTGTCTATTGAGCTTGATTAACCTGGCGAATCGGCTAAACCAACTGGCATGGTCCAGCTGATAGAGAACTGGTGCGCTGCCAAAACTTTCCGGATAAAACAAGCGCTCCAGAACTCTACCGAACGGTTGAATACAATTACATGTATTGTTACACTCCTATATGTTTGTGTACTGTTTAGCTGTAAAATGAGAAGGTTTGCTCCAGCCGGTAGGCGGTGCTTGATTTTGACTGGGCTGTTTAAACATGGTGGCCGGGTATGGAATGTAAATGTAAATCATTCTAAGGTAACGAAAACACAACGATTCTTTTTTCCAGGTGATTATACACTAAAGAATTATTATATTTTATTAATATTATATCCCGTTTCTGCCAATATAATAATAATCACTAAAGTAGGCATTAAAAAAAAATAAAAAAGTTCATGACTAATAGGCTAGTTAAGTGAGTCATGAGGCGGTAGCATTACATGAAGACAGAAACACAATGTATGTAATACTGCACTATGTAAGCACAGTCTGTTAGAGCTGAAATACCAAACATACTCTGGACATACTACGTACAAAATAAATATATAATCAAGTTTTTATATTGGCAGCCTGTCTGAACAGAAACATGTATGCAACATATAGAAGAAGGTCAGAGGTCAGAGGTCAGGGGCAGCTTTAGAAACGTGGCATTCACGTAGGATGGGAAACAGTGCGTTGCTCAAGAACACTGTTGAAGGTCGGCCTCCCTCCTCATTATGCCTCTCAGATGCTCACATTGTGTGAGATGACTAAAGTCCATCTGTGCGTACTGCTGAGCTTTCAGGGTCAACAGATTTGATTCAAACATCCATAGAAGACTTTAGCTTTTACCTTTGACCACTTCACCGGGAACTTCACTTTCAAAGAACTTCATATCTAATTGCAATTATTTTGAATGATATTTCAATTCTGATATAATTTGGATATGATAGATGGAATAATCATTTTTACATCATTATTCTCATAAAACATATTCAAATGATTATGGTGTGATTTCTGCGGGGATCTGTACCTAATAAAGTTGTGTTCTTAAAGGGACTCAATGTTAGAATCAGCAGTTGCTTGTTAACAGCGACACTTGTGGCCGCTAAGTCAACGACAGTCAGCGTCCTGTTGCTCGCGCTGTGTAGACGGGAGCTAGGCTAGGCTTCAGCTCACGCGGCGCATCTGTTCCTTACGTGAACCCACGCGGTGCAAATACGCTAGCGCTGCGCCGTTATGAATCACCATTATGAACCTGATATGGAGAGGGCAGAGGAGAGCACCGGCAGCTTGTGAGACGCTCCAGTACGCATGAAAAAGTTACGGTACGCCAAGGAGTAAAATGAGGAAGTGCCGGTACTGCATACCGCTGCGTGCCGCCCCCACTATTAAGAAACATTTAAATACATTACGTCTGTTTGGAGCACAATAATAAAACAACAATACAAAGTCCATTTATTAAAATTATGAAATAATATCTTGGCTTCCTCCTGAATGTTTCCACTGAAGTTGTGGCTGTAATTTCCTCTCCCTCAGCCTTCAGCCTTTGAGCTGACGCTGCCTCGTTTGCCTGAAGGCCTCATCAATCCAAACAGCTGACTGACACACACACACACACACACACACACACACACACACACACTGTCGGGATCCTTCATTTTTCTGTACAGCTGTTTGTTCATTTAAAGTCCTTGACACAGAGAAACACACAAAATACACACACACTATACTATATATTTGATGTATAAATACTTTATACACACACTCATGTACATAGGTGTGTGTGTGTATGTGTTATGGTGTGAGTCAGCTGTTTGGTTGCTGCTGATAGTGGCTGAAACCTCTGCAGCGCTGTGGGCAGTAGACCTTGGTTCAATTCATACCTCAATGCATATTTCATGTTCTCCTGGAGGTGTGCTTGATTTAGCTTAGCTGTATGCCAACTCAGCAGTTGTATGGATTATTGTGGAGCTGATTGAGGGCGCTGTCACGAGGAGTAAACCATGCCGACCGCAGCTGATTCTAATCACCTCCAAGGCCAAACTCAGGCTGCTTTTTACCCGTGTGTCTGTGTGTCCAGCCCCCTCCCCCACCCCCCCAGTCTGGACTACAAGGACCACGTTACCCCTCTGTTTACTTCTCATTGTCTCTTCATTTCCCTTTCTCAGTTACTTTACCCTCCTTAGCTGCTACATTACGCAGCGAGGTCGCATTTTAGTTGAAGAAGCACATGGGGGTGGGGGGACTGGGAGAGATGCCCCTAAAAGACAGTTACTGAAAGGAGGAAGGGTCACTGTTTGACTGTGCATAAACTAAATCTAAAAAAGAAATGTAACACTTTTATAAATGAATAAATGATAAAAGTATCTGTTAATGATCACAAAATGATTATTAAACCTTAAAGAAACATTACGTAGATAATAGATAGATATTTGTAACACTTTTTTAAAGCTCCCATATCATGCTCATTTTCAAG
>CAKAOH010037731.1:13904-53904 GCA_916701665.1 Sebastiscus tertius | reverse complement strand
TCATTTCTTTTCCCGTTTGTGTGGTGCACGTTGAAAGCCTTCTGATTGTGGTAAATATGGCTCTTTGACAATTGGAAGCAGTGTGAAGGCTCAATCAGATGTTCAAAATAAAAAGGAAATTGGATATTGAGGTGACAAACTGTAAAACAGCAGTTTGAAAATGGAAAATTTAATTTAAAGTCCTGAAATGTAAAATGGGAAATCTTAAAAGTAACTGATCAAATAGAAATATATAGAGAAATAGTCAAAGCTTAAATTTAAAAAAAAGGAAAATTGAAACATTTCTAAGAGAAAATGATTTAATAACATAAACTTTTGTTTTTCCCATGTTTATATCATTTTAATATCCAACTACCTTTTTCTTTTTTAACTTTTAATCATGGCCTAATTATCCAGAGTACTAAGTACTAGTTTCCATTTACACACTGTTCATTTGAATTGTGGGTTGAAATCTTTTCCATAAATCAGGCCATACTCAGATATTTAAAGTAAAAAGGGAGATGGAGTATTGAAATGACAAACTGAATTCAATTTGAAAATGGAAAGTGAAATTTCAAATTGTGAAATGCTTAAATATAAATGATCAAATTGAAAATAAGATATGAAGTTAGCTTTCTTTTTGGCATTTAGCTTTTCAAGCAGGACATAAATCAGAATATCCATTCGTCATTTCCAACTTCCTTTTTTCTTTCTCAAATTGAACTATGACTTGATAATTCTACCCAAAATGAAGATTCAAAGTGTAAATGGAAAAGGAATTATTATTTTAGTTATTATGAATTCATTTTCTCTTTCAGAATCTCTTAGGTATGCTCTCATGTTCCTTTTCAATTACACACTGAATAACAGCTCAAATATACTTTATTATCCATTTTCCCTTTTCATTCTAATTCTGGGTAAAATGATCCCCCGTAATGTTGCAGCTGGTAGAGTGAACGGATTTGAAATGTTGGATCTCAGCTAAATGAGGACTATTTCACGTCTTTGGAACATTTCACACATTGTGTTTGTTTTCATTTTCATCTCTGGTGTTGTTCAATATGAACTGCAATTTGTTTCATTTGTTCTGTGCAGGTTGTTATTGTCCAGAAAGAAAATAATAATAATAATGATAATAATAATAATAATAATAATAATAATAATAATAATAATAATAGTCCGAAGCCCAGACGAGTGAATTTCCAGTGAGATTATTATTATGGGCCTCATGCAGCAACAATCTTCTTCAATTTCTGTTATATTTTGTCTTAACAGAAAAGTAAGAGAAAATAATAAGAGAAGTCTCCAGACTCCAGACGCACCAAATGTTTTTAACCATCCAAATCTGCTCTTACCCGGCTGTGCAGAAAGATCAACCCCACTTCATCATAAATTGGATGCGTGTGGCCGATTGTTTATTATTAACATAGATAACACCCTTTAAACACTGTATAAGGGCAGGTATTAGTGTAGGTAATGTCCACTAAACACTATAGAAGGGAGATGACAGATAGATGGATGGATGGATGGATGGATGGATGGATGGATGGATAGATAGATAGATAGATAGATAGATAGATAGATAGATAGATAGATAGATAGATAGATAGATGCTTATATTACTATTTAAGGTAAAGTGAAAGTAAACATGTGATTTTCCAGAGCATCAGTACTGGCGTTACATGAAAAGTGAAAAGCATTGTAGAGCAGTATGTAAACCATTCAGAAGCTGAACACACGCACTATGATCCCAGCGGTTTTTATAGTATTAATTGGGACCAATAGAATTTCTTTAGCCCACAAATGTAATAATTGAATCATTATAATTATTCTAAAACGTATAATTTAAATTTTATTTTTTTATGTTCCTCAAATTGAAGACGAATGTTTCCTTGCGTTGAACAAACAATTTGTGGACGATGTAAACGAGATGCTACTTCTCTTGGCTAGAGCGCTCTCGACCACTCGTAAACTGTTCTCTTACCTCAGACGAGAGCGAGAATAAGAAAACATCAGTGAATCACAGAAATCAATGAGTACTAGCAAAATAAGAACAAGTCGTGGATACATACAGAAATAAGAGAAACTGTGTTTGTGTATTGCTTCCTGCATGAGGCCCAATAGAGTGCTACAGGAATGAATCCTAAAACCCACGGTGTGTTCCAATCCGCGTACTTCTGTACTTACACTCACTATTTTGAGTGCATAAGTGCGTTCTAATTGGGAAGTACGGCAAAATGCAGTGCACTCAAAGTACCCGGATGTTGTACTCAAAACGGTCAGATCGTTGAGTGTGGAACGCTGGACACTTTCCACACTCAACTGCCTCCATCTTGGCTACATAGCGGAAGGGGCGGAGCCACGACCACTATTCAAACATACGTAGATAACAGAATAAAACAATAAAATACGTAAACATACCGGTGCATTTTCAGCCAACAGGAGGATACATTGTAGGCGTAGGCGACGACATTGGAAACGTAATTTCCACTCTGCTTTAATTTTTTTTCAGAAGATATCTTGGCGGGTAGCGAGCCGCGGTCAAATGTTGCGATCGTCATTTCCGGTCAGTGCGCCGCAGAGTATTCGATTTGAGACGACCCTACCCCGTTGAAATGTACGCACCACTCAAGTGAGTACAGAGTGCACAAAGTGCACTACATTGAAGTGTACTTCTGGAAGTACGTGGATTGGAACACACTGCCAGAAATGAGTTAGCATTTAGCACGTCCCGTTCACTTGGCTGGAAGTCAATGGGTTTTTAGTTAGAAAACTGAAATAAGGTCTGAGGTTAACACAAGCTGAACAGATTTGAACGTTTTGTTCTAAGATATAAAATACATCAGTAAATATCCCCACTCGTGAATTTTGAAGTTTTTATGTCTCTTAAAAAAAACAGTTGCTAACAAGCGGCTAAATGAGCCTACTAACGTCGTGTATCCTCCCACTCGTATGACCGTGGTGTAGTCCGTTTACAACGTTAGCTTTTTACTTCTGCTGTTTTTATTTATGGAAGTTAACTTGCTGAAAGTATCATAAACGTGTGTTTGTCACAGACTTTATTTCTTTTAATAATCTAAAAGCCAGTGGAACAATCCCATTGGCTTTTTGTCAAGGGAACCCAGGGCGATGCTGACTTCCTGTTTGGCCTACAAAAATCTGTCATCCCTGCAGCACTCTTTGTTTCTGTTTATCTGGTGTTACACTGACAAACAATGATACACCAAATATTCAAAATGATGCGAGCTCAAAGTGTGACTCTAAAGGGCTTTCTGACTGGGAATGTTGATGGACATGTGCTCATATGTTTTACGTTGGGTCTTCACGGATGTCTGTGTGTGTCTGTGTGTGTGTGAGTGTGTATTTGTTTTCCTCACTATATGAACTGATAGCCGTACTTATATTCAAAGCATGTATCTGAGTGAACAGAGTGTTTATTGTGCAGGTTTACAGAGAGCTTCAGTGGAGCTGCTGAAGGCTGCACTGAGTAATATTACATTGAGCATTTTATTTGTTGTTTCCTGTTTACCCTTTTATCTTATTTTGGGGGGATGAGGGAGGGAAGAGAAGATGTTGGGGATGGACAGGCTTATTGCTTTCTATTTCTCATTTGTGAGTGAGAGTGCACATGTAACTGCATTAAATTATTTATCCTAAACTGACGAGCTGCTCGGTGTGCTGTTCTTCTTGGTGGGGTGGATGAAAACAGAGAGAGAGATGTGAAACTGGACAAGAGAGAGGACAGAAATGGGTGTGAGGCGATGCAAACTGTTCATAAACAATGTGATACACAAGTCAATAAAGTGAAACACAAAATAGAAGAAACCAAACCTTGTTGCTCTACACACACACAGAGCTGCTAGTCCAGCGGTACAATGCTGATGTTTAAGAAGGTACTGTATGTTTACCATCTTTTTTTCTTTTAGATGCTGACATTTGTCATGTTCGTTATATGATTGTTCATTAGAGTGGAAATCCATTTAGTAAACCAGCTTTACTTGGTTGAATGTTTCACTTCCACTTTAAGCCCCATTTCCACCACAGGAACTGGAACCTTTTGAGGAACTCATTGCGTTTCGACTGCAGGGACCAGGGTCTACATTAGGTTCTGGGGACATTTTACAGTGCCTTTTTACCCTCCAGAAAGGCCCTGGTCAGGGGGTAGTACTCTCTGATAGTACCGGAGGTTTTGGGGTGGAGTTTTCAGGGATGACCTTGGCTGATTGGTGAAACACACGCACAGCACTGCTTCAGATAAACAAGAAAATGCTCCAGTATTGATTTAGGACCATTTTAGGACCAGGGGTTCTCTTCGGTTGATAACATTCAACAGATGATTTACTGTGAGACGGACACTCTTAGTTGGTGTGAATGCTTCCAGCATTCACACCATATGTTCTTCTACTACCAAAAAAATGTATTGTTATTATTTTTCCGCACACTTTTTTTGTAACCCTACTGCTTCCACATTTTTCAACATAGAAACTCCATTCAAACATCAAAACGTGCAGCTCAATTAGGAATCAAGCGCGTCTATTATTCTCATTCATAACTTTCATATTTTAAGAATTATTAACCATAATTCACCAAAAATGTTGCAATGAAGCGGATGGAAGAGATGTTCAGAATTTTTACATTTTCAAGCATTTTAAAGTCTTCACTGCTCATTCATGCTTTCACCTAGAAACTCCATTCAAACTGTAAAATGTTCCACAACTTCTGTAGATTATGGCTATTATTCAACTTTTAATATCCCATTTGTACTTTTTTAAATATTTAACCTTGTTCAGAGCTTGGTAAAAGTGCCCTTCTCAGACTTTTCCATTAGTGTGTATTGGGCCCATCAGAGTTAGAGGGCGGAGCAGCTTTAAAATCTCATTGAAAAAATATTTTAAACTCGCTCCCATTTCTACCACTTTCACTTTTCAGACAATTTCTTCACAGAAATGTTGGAAATCATGTGCTGGTCGCAGTCATGTAGCTATGGAATCAGTCGGACTTACACATATTGAGATAAATGCTTGGAAGCGAGAGCAACTCCAGGCTGAGCTCCCATTGGGGCCTAAGTTAATTGTGTCACATTTTTTTGGAATAAATTAAAAGTTGCTGGTTTTAGAAACTGCTGCCGAGGCCACATTTGTGACACTACACACACAAATGTCACACCATATCTTCATCTGGGAGTCCTTCCTGCTCTCCTAAAGAATGAAAGCTATAGCTGTCACCGTTTTTGTCGTAGAAGGACTTGTTCGGTAGATGTTTCTCTCTTTGAGTCCATGAAAAACTCAGTCTAACAGGAGATTAGCAGGAACATCAAAGCAGTTAAGATCAAAGGTTTCCATGGTAACTGTTGATTGATGGTACTCAGGTGTTAATCAGAGCAGGTTGACGCACGCACGCACACACACATGCACACACACACACACACACATACACACTGTTTACTGTACTACAGCAGGGCTTCAATAGATCAGGGCCATAAATAATGTTATTAATTACATCTGTGATTACTCTGCAATGACATGTCAAAATGACTGCTGTGTAAAAGGCATATTACACCAGTTTTAGCTTCCCTTCATTGGTTTTGACTTTAAACTGTAAATGGATCTCCTTAAACCTTATGCTCCAATCAGGAGCCTCAGAAGGGACCTCAGAACCTCAGAACTAACTATTTATAATGCTTCTGCTGCTTTTCATGCAATTACAACTTTTATCTACTGATTTATATTCTTCTGATTCTGATTCTGTATCCTTCTTCATACAGATTACAGACAGATATGCAGTGTAGCATCAGCTATTCAAAAACCTTCAAATATTCAACAGCTTTTATACACTATTGGTATTATTCAACTTTTTAATGATATTCATACAAATTAAACCTATTCACACTTTTTCAACTATTCCTACTACTTCACCTTCTTCTAACAACATTTAAGGCAGCATTACAGCGTAGCGTCAGCTCTTCAGCAACCAGCATTCACACCGCAATTTCTTCAGAAATTGCTTTTCTAGTTTCATTTTGCTCTGCTGCAATTCATTCATTGCATCCAATGTGCAGCAGTCAATACAGTATATGCAGCAGTAAATACAGTGGTAAAAATAAATATAAAAATAAGGCGGACACACTGAACCGCAGGCTGCAGAGTGTGTTTACTGCTGCGGCCGGGTTAGGGGGACTCTATGTAAGAATCAGATTTGTCTTGTTAACAGTGACAACTTTGGCTGTTAAGTCAACGAAAGTCAGCGTCCTGTTGCTCGCACTTGTGCTCACTCTACATAGACATGAAGGAGCATCTATCAACACAGTGAGGAGACACACGTCAGCTAAAAGCACAATGTCACTCTATAGTTCAGCTGCTTGGCAGTAATGTTAGCTGACCAGACCAAGGTCTCTCCATGAATCACTGCTGATCCTAGTATTGGCTTTTCCTGCTTCAGCCTCCCGACCGCAGCCGGAGGGAACAGGGGAGACACCGGAGTTTTGGTCAGAGACGATAACGTTCCTCTCTGCGGAGCCCCGTCACTTCACGAGACACGGGAAACCTCTGTTGGTCTGGAGGAGCTGCAGCAGTTATTTCTGCATTGGAAACCAAAGCTACGGTCTCCCCTGTGTCTTCTGACCACTCGGGCTTCACTAGATAGAACTTTGCGGTTTTGGTGCTTCCGTGTAGTTTGTGTTGCAGTCTGAGTCTGAACAGCGTAGCCACACGCGAGCGTACATGGGACACCGACCCGCAATGATTTATACATGTTAGCACTTACAAACAGTACCTTTAACTCTGGAGCGAGTAACGTTATTGTCACCAAAACTACGGTGTCTCCCCTGTGCTTTCTGACCACGATGGGCATGCTGAGGCAGGAACAGATAACACTATAGGATCAGCATTGATTCATGGAGGGTCCTTCGTTTGGTAAGCTAACATTACTGCCAAGCAGCTGACATATACAGTAGAGTGATATCGTGGTTTTAGCTGTCAATCACACTCAGTCTTCTGTGTGTCGCCTCATTGTTTTCACCGATGCTCATTCGTGTCTACGTAGTGCACGAGCACGAGCAGGACGCTGACTGTCGTCGACTTAACGGCCACAAGGGTCACTGTTAACAATCAGTTTCTGATTCTTACATAGAATCCCTTTAACTGCTGCGCGTTTATTGTCATCAATGTGAAGTGTTGCACTTTTCGGCCTCTGGACAGATATGACTGTGTCACTTCTGTGCACCGTTAGACTATAAACACATCTGACAGTGTATCATATATCAAATACAGTGCAGAGTACATTGTATTCCATGTTAGGTGATCTTTTTCATATATTTAATTAGAGCTTATCATTCAAATATATATCATTAGGCCTAATAATAACTATGATAATACTATTTATAACAATAATATACAACAACTCCCAGGCGTATTTGACCGTGTCGCCACCCTGTGAACAGGTGGTCATTTTCGGACGTCAATCTGATTAGATTGTGGGTCTCTTCATCCGTCCCTGCAAGACATGAGAGACATGCATCAGACTCCCGACTGTTACTCCTGATTGACATTTATGTAATGTGTTAATCATGTCTATGAAACGATGGATGTGCGGCAAGGCAAGGCAAGGCAATTCAAATTGCTTTACAGGGCACGTGATTATATTTAATATATTGTACATTAGATGTTAAGAATAAAAACAACTTTCGCTGTGGACTGCTTTTGTTTTAATTGCTTTACAGATTAAATATTGCCTTGGCCTAGATCTTATTTATTGGAAAGCGGCGGTGTACTCATTGTCGCAGAATGCGGGATTTCTTTTATCAAAGTTATTATAAAAGTGACCACCTGCCCATTCAGATTGTTACACAACAGTACTGTGAAGACAGACAGAACCAGCTTTTCCTTTCAGGCTAAACATGCACGTTGTAGAGAAAAAATGAAAGCAATATCTACTTTCTTACCGGCCTGCAGGCGCTTCTGCATTTGCACATCTGTGATCCGTCTGCTCTGCTGCGTCACCCGGGCCCGCCTCAGCTCCACCTCTTTGTCCATTTTTGGATTAGCTGGGAGGCTGTGTCGTCACTACCTATGGCTGATGTCATGGAGACTATATGTCCATGTTTTATACAGTCTATGTAGAAGACAGACTTGCGCAAACCTGTCCTTTAAATGCCAACCTCAAATGTCAAACGTGAAACATGTAACTGCCTGCTGAGTTCAAAGTGGAATCAGAAGAGAGTTCTTGTGTGTGTCACCTATTGGTCTGTCCAGCAACCTGACACCAGGCTGAGTGACCACAGTTTATAGATGGATACAGAAATAGCTGCACCAGAGAGGGACAGAAGGATGGAGGACCCGGAGGTAAAGATGGAGGAGAACGGCACAAGGGCACTGATAGCAGCACCGAGAGTATTTATAGTGGAACAGGAGCTTTCTCTTTCAACCTGATCGATGGAAGCAGACCAGCACATAACCTGTCCACTAATGGCAACCTCCTCTGTGTGTGTGTGTGTGTGTGTGTGTGTGTGTGTGTGTGAGAGAGAGAGAGAGAGAGAGAGAGAGAGAGAGAGAATAAACTAAATGGGTCACTGAGAAGGACAGAGCAAAGAGAGAAAGTTTCAGCTCTCCACAGGGGCTTTGACCTGCAAGAAATGCTGCAAGAAATGCATTACACCGTGGCTTTCGGGGGGGCCCTATTTATGTCTACTGTACAATTCATGTGCCTATATGAATGCGAACGCCTATGTGTAAAATGATTCAATCAATACATTTAATTCATCCAGGAAATATTTAGCAAAACGACCACAAGGACAGAAAGGCAGCAAAGACACAAAACCAGTGTATAAGGCTGTATTCATAGCAGATCAGGTGTTGCAGCAATGAGCGCCCTCATGGCTGGGTTGTACAGCCCTGGATCAGTAGTTACGTGATTGATCAACACACTGTGATGTTGCATTTCCCTAAAAGTTGATTTAAATTCAAAAATTTGTGCACAGATGCAGTCCTGCGAGCGTAGGGCTGTTACGAGCGCTCGCTCGACCCTCTCTACGCGCTCGCAACTGCTCAACTCGCTCGCTCGTCAAGTTGACTTTTGAGACTTTGGAGGCAGGAATGGAATAGACGGTGGCTGATGTGTCCGCTCTTTGATTGGTCACTTTCAACACCTACAGTCTCTGACGGAAAGGTAGAACATGAGTAATCCATGAACACGTGACACCGTTGTCCAATCATAGAGCACAGAACACGTGAGCATCCACTCCTGCAAATATCACAATGTTGTATCTGGGAAGCAATTGAGCATAAATATTATTCATATATACAATGAAATCACATCAGTCAATGTTTACATGCTTTTGAGGGGCTTAGAAAGGAATACCCTTTTTGAGAGCTTTCCAAAGGTGTCTTGCTTTTCTTTTCTCTTTTGTGTTGAAAGTTTTTTTTTCTTTTCTTTTATATTTTTAAAAACAAACAAAAAAAATACCATCTAATAAATTGAAGTGTGGACATATGCAATCATCGGGCATTTGAACTACTTCTTCTGATACGTTCTGCACAGCTGTCAAACACAACGGGAGGCTTTTCTTTTCTCTCCAAAGCCATACTTGACAAACGTGAGTTTTTACAATTCCTTGGGAAGAATGAATTATTTTCTATCACTTAAGTAATTAAGTTCATGTAACCTATGGTACACATTCCTCTCCTCAGCGTCTTGCAGCGATTACAGAGATTCTAAGTAACCAGAGACAAAACTTTAATTTTCTACTCCATGTAGATCATAAACCCTTCAATATAATAATGGCTCATTGAAATCGGTTGAGAAATGTAGACGTTATAGAGTTTTTTATCCAGAAAAATGGCAAGTTCTCTGTTGGTTCACCTGTATAGGCCTACAGGCCAGTCTTGCCTGGTCCAAGAGATGCAAAACGACCACAAAGAGACGCAAAGCGACCACAAAGAGACAAAATGACTACAAAGAGACACAAAGTGACCGCAAAGAGACAAAACGACCACAAAGAGACGCAAAGCGACCACAAAGAGACAAAATGACCACAAACAGACACAAATTGACCACAAAGAGATGCAAAATGACCGCAAAGAAACACAAAATGACTACAAGAGACACAAAACGACCACAAAGAGACGCACAGTGACCACAAAGAGACACAAAACAACTGAGTGACCAACGACCTGGGACTTCAAAGAAACAGAAAAATGATTCACTGTTGCTTTGCTTTTTTTTATTTGCTCTCCACCGAGAAACAATAAAAATGTCAACGCACATTGGACAGGCAATGGTTTGTGTTACTTTGTTAAACAGAGACAGAGGCAATGTTGACCAGTATAACAAATAAATAGCTTTCAACTTTATCCCACTTTGCGTATTTACGTAGTCTGGTCCAATGAGAGCAGTTCACTGAGCATTCTGCGTTCACAGGACAATAAAAGCAAAGCAAACATCCAATAGAAAACCTAGACTGCAAATAAAAAAGTGCTTTGAACCAACATATTAATTTTGAATACACTTGATAATTCACTTTATTTTCTTCTGGGCTGCAGAGTTGGATGTGAACTTCTTGGATGAATGTGTTCGCTGCGAGCATCACTCAATAACCGAGCTTCATATTGGGGTCGGAGGGGAAGAAATGCTCTGAATTGTCATTAAAACATTGTAGGAATACTCAGCACGACTTGCTCAATGAGTCTCCGAGGAGATGTTGGAAGAAATGCTGCTGTGGCCAAACTAATTGTAACTGAGGTTTTATTTTCAAATGAGAACTCTGGTTGTCCACTTTCCCCCTGAGCTCATTTAACATTTATTAAAAACTCAAGTCTATGTCTTTATTGATGTTCCGAGGTTGCTTCTAGTTTACTTTTATATAGCTCAGACGTTTCACTTTGATGTTTAAAATGAAAATTATGAAGCTGACTTCAAAAAATATCACAACTGACAAGTAGAATTGATCATTATCTCATTATCTCATTATCTCGTTATCTCATTATCTGAGATCTACTTCAAAAAAGTGAAGCCACAAACGTTTCTGCAGGTTTTTATGTTTTCTGGACAGAACCTAAACCGACTCATCAGAAAGCCATTAGATGATAAATATGATGATGACGATTAGCTGCACTATATGAACACAGTGTGTGTTTGCGAACATGATGGAAATCTGAAATACTGTTTAGATCTAAAATGAGAAAGTGTGCTCCGGCTGGTGGGCGGTGCTTGGTATTTCCTCGACTTGATCTGAACATGGCTGCCGGGTCACAAACTTGCTCATTTTACAGCTAAACAGTTCACTGCAAGATGATTCTGAGAACATGTGAGGAGAGAAATAGACATTACAGTAACAGAATATTGATTCATTTGATCAGCGCTGCCTAGTTTGACTGTTTGATCAGAGTTTGTGAGTGATTGACAGCTGCTCAGAGACGGCAAGGCTCCAGATCAGCTCTTACTGCTTGTTCTCCTCCGGTCTGTGAAATCTTGCAGATGCCGTTAGGAGCACCGGAGGACACCAGAGGAACATGATCTTTTCAGGTTACCTGTCTCATGCACTACCGTCAGGATATAGCAACCGTTTTATAAAAATACCTTTTTTAAATCATATTTGCTCCAATCTCACCTACTAGAGAATCTAAAACATCAAATAGTGCAGAAGTTAAAGTTGAAATACAGGGATCAAATATAACATATAAATATAAAATAATATCAATTTGTGGTAGATAAACTGAATGTAAACAGGAAAATGAGAAGTATAAATACAGATGTGTAACCACTTCGTAAAATAGTACGTTAAAAAAAGTAAGAGCTCCGTAGTACGGTGGATCTCTGACCACTGTACTACGCTTGAACACGTCAGCCGCTGGACATTTAGCCCACTCCAGGTGACTGCTTTACTTTCTCTCCCTCTCTTTGCTACTTTCTCTCTTTCTTTCTATTCTCTCCCTCTTTCCTGATGCCACAATCTGTGTAACAATTTCAACAATGACCATCAAACACACGTTTGCGTTGACTCCAGTCCTCTGTTGTGTGTGCATGCCGCTGTCCTTTCAGAACGACAGTGCACCTTACTCATTTGCGACGGGAGTTTGTGATCTTCCGCTAAATGGGCAACTCACGACAAACTTCACCACAAGTCGATTATATAATGTATTAATACTTGATCGTATAACGAAAAATGTTTTCTCCTGTGCTTTACTGGCGCTCCATTCTGTTGTTTCACATGACTTCTCCAGTGTGTTCTCTCACCATAGGCCTAATCCCTCTCCCAATGACAAAAAGTCTCTCTCACGGACACTGATTCTATTGCTCCTGTTTGTCCCTCCTCATCCACCCGTCTACTTCTGAGGATTTACACCATCTCTCAACTCCAACCGAATGTGCCAACAGGCATGGAATTGGCTTTCTTCACATTAATCCAAGAAGTCTATTGCCCAAAGTGGACCTACAGAATACCTGGTTTATGACTGCTAACCCAGACATTGTTGTGATCTCTGAGACATGGCTTCAACCCTCTGTCTCTGATGAGATTATACATGTTGGTGGTTACAATGTTTTTAGAACAGATCGTAAAGGAAGGGCGGGTGGTGATGCTATTTATGTTTCAAATAAATTTCATGTGTCAGTTTTACTTTCCCAGTCAATCCCAAAACAATTTGAACTTCTGGCCCTAAACATTACCATTGCAAATGCCCCACTTAGAAATGATTGACTGCTGGCGTATAACTACGTTTGTATGAGGGATTACCAAGGTTTAGTGACAAAGTGGCAGCCTGGAGAATAACACTTCTCGGCCACTGCCAAAGACATCAAGAACTCCCAGCAAGCATGCTGATGCTGGGAACCAACGCACGGGCATCAATCACAGGGACGTCCCACACCAACATACATGGACGTACTGTGGAGAGTTGCTGGACAGTGCTGGCAAGCTAGCCAGATGTATGGAGGACTGAGACAGCTGGAAGCTCCGCTTGAAAGCCTGTGTGGGGACGACCCAATGATATCAATTCTGATAGTTGTATTATCACTCTTTTACATCCACTACTATTGGTTTTGAGTTATCAGTCCTACTTGTATTAGTTATTACAGCTGCTAGGCTATTATTGTGGCTGCTTCCCTCACTCTCACTCTCTCTCTCTCTCTCTCTCTCTCTCTCTCTCTCTCTCGGCCGCCTGCCCTGCGCCCGGTTCTGCTCCAGGTTTCTTCCCAGTAATCAGGGAGTTTTTCCTGGCCACAGCGCGCTTGGTGGATCTTGTTGGGTCTCTAAACTATGGTGTACGGTCATTGACCTGCTCTATATATAAAGCGTCTTGAGATAACTTCTGTTGTGATTTGACGCTATACAAAAATGTAATTGAATATAGACCTCTCTCTGCTATTAGCGAAACGGTGTCGAATTTAGCTGAGGTGTTGTCAAATCGTAGTAAATCTGAAATGATTGTAATTGGTGATTGTAATTGGGACTGGCTTAGTGACAATCTGAGAGTTTCAAGCTGGCCTGTTACTCTTTAAATCTAATACAACTTATTGATAGCCCTACCAGAATCAATCCACTTAAGTCAGACTGAGCTGAAAAATGGTAAGCTTGCACCTTGAGGAGCTGTGATGCTGGTCGAACACTAAGTGCTAGGGAAAAGACTTTAAGCATTTTAATGACTTCAACATTGTCAACATGCGATCACACCGAAACACAAGTGAGACATCTCTGGATGAATGAGTGAATGCTGTCCACCGATGGCAAGCGGAGCAACAAGGGTATGAACGAGCGTCCAGCAGGCCAATGAAGTTTGCTGGTGAGGTGAATGATAGACAGTCTTCAGAGGACGACAGTATCCATGACGACAGCTGTCCCCTGGACCTACGTTCTGAAGGAAATGCACAGATGTCTCCACAGGTGTTCTAAGTACACCAAAGTGATAAAAGGTTTGCCTGTGTGTTGGTAGGCTAATATGGTCATTTTGAAATAAAATCACATCAGACGTATGAAGTGATGCAGAAGTCATCACTCTATCTTCCCTGAAATGCCCAGATCTTTGTTATATAAATGTATATACGTGTGTCCGTCTCCAACACGCCTGTTGATGTGCAGAACAAACTGTGTCGAATAACTAATCAAAACGATATGTTTGATGTGCACATAAGCACAGAGGGTTCTGTGGTTATTTTACAACAGTCTGACGCTGGTTGAACAAAATGTAGTTGCAGCTCAGCAGTGACATCATCACTCCAGATACTGTAGATTTAACAGAGACCTGCTGTCTTCAGATGGCTGTAAAGAGAGTGTAGAAGTAATCCCTTTTTAACTATATAAAATTGTGATAAACAATGATAAAAGTATTAATCCTATAACCCTGTGTTTATTACTGAAACAGCATACCACCATAGTGCTGTTGTATGTTTCAAGACCCCCAATGCTGTAAATTACGGCTATAAGTGATGTAATGCAAACGAACTCCAAGTCGCCTCACAGCTGTGCAGAAAAAAGATGCCACACTAAGAGGCCCAAAACAGGGAATCTGTCTCTGACATATTATGGCAGGGGAGGCACCTACGATATGTTGATTAGTGGATATTTTGACAGACCAGTAAAAACGGAGCATTCGAAAATGTATTGCTTGGATAAGTTCTTTGATCTAGTATATATGGTTTTGTTTTTGGAGCCCGCGAGTAGTCGCGTTCCGGATCGGCTCGGGTTCGATTGTGTTTTTGTTGGTTGATTTTAAAACACAATAAAACTCTATTTTCTTGCATCATACTTGTACAGCATCAAGTGATTCATTTGAGTATCCTGTGTTGACTTTCTGACACCATTAATATTGAACATTGAACAAAGGCCTTCAGTACAGTACTATTGTCATTGCAGATAGAGTTTTCTTCTGTCTAGCTAGCATTAATGTCATAACCACTGGTTGAAAAATCAGCATTATCATGATGTCGAACAAATTAACTGAATTACATACACCACCAAATAGACTAGAAATGATTGAAAAGCATCATAAACCACCAAACAGAATACAGAAAGTTAGTGAGTTCAGTTTTTTAGTGAACTCAGGCTGATTAATCCTCATATTAGACTATGATGTCTGAAGGTTGGCAAACATGCTGATTAACCATACTTTCCTGTCATTGACCGTGATTATTGACTTGACT
The DNA here is from genome assembly GCA_916701665.1 of Sebastiscus tertius. Taxonomy (NCBI): domain Eukaryota; kingdom Metazoa; phylum Chordata; class Actinopteri; order Perciformes; family Sebastidae; genus Sebastiscus; species Sebastiscus tertius. The sequence goes on along the minus strand of CAKAOH010037731.1, from coordinate 38,796 downwards.
TTTCATCTATAAATGCGTCAAAATTGAAAATTTCACTGCTGAACTTTAAAAAAAATAAATAAATAAAAATCCTTGGGGGTTGAGGAGTGGTGACCTCTGACCCCTGTGGTGGGTAACATTACAGAAGGCCTACTGATAAGATGCACTGACTTCACCGATACTGAATCTCCCTCCAAACTAAATTGAAAAGCTGACGGCCCCTCCATATGATCTGACCAATACCACGCTGGCAGATTGATTTGTTGACTGTGTAATGTCACAGGACTGATAAATTCCATAGGTTGTGTAGTAATGTAGTCAACAATGAACTACAGCTATGAAACTGAACATTAGCTTGATAGTGTTGTAGAATGTGAAGTTATTAGTAGCCTACTCTGAGACGGTGAACAATCATTTGGTAGCGTGAGGTGGGGAACTCTGCTGGAAAGAACCACAAAGGTGATTTCCACATATAATTGATTAGGCTTTTAATTCACGCTGCACAACTAAATAGTACATCACAAAGAATCATTAAAAAAATACAATACATTATCTTAATGGGAATCTGCCATAACAAAAAGGATTATGTACCTTTGTGTCTTCTCAGAGCTAGATCATAGAGCATTATGAACATATTCACTGCTTAATAACTGTGAAATAATCTTATTCAGATAAGCTACAGTAGCCTTCTATCATCCTTTTTATGTATCTGGCTGTAACTGGACTCCAGTCTGGAGCATGGGAGCATGACATAAGCTACTGGTCCTCTGGTACCCTCTACTGGGTGAAAACAGAACTACAACTACCAGACTACAGCCTTCCTAGAGGAGTGAAGGGATCAGGTGGAAGTGTCAGGTGTGTTGAAAGGAGGAGCCACATAGTGCTTCTCACCTGCCGACATAAAGAAACAGGCCATAGTGAGGGTGAGAGAGAGAGAGAAGTCTAAATTACGTGAGAGTTCTGTATAACATCTACACGTACAACATTTTTCGTTTTTTGACTCCGAAACCAAAAACTTAAAAACGGATGTTTTTCATTTTTGGTTAAAAACGAAAAAAACGTTTTTTTGTTTTTGAACTCTTGTTCTCTACCTGCTCAATCCTTTTCAGCGCTGCAGCATTTCCCAGCATGCAATGTGCAGAAAACAGAGCAACGCATTGACCAGTTTAGGGTCACCAGGCAACAAACCTGCAAATCAACAGAATTAAGAGATTACAGCGGTGAGGTCCACATCATGAATGAATTAGTCAGCAAGGAGAGCTGAAAGTTGAAAGTCATCTTTTATTGCACAATAAAAGATCACACATACCATGTTCTGACTCATGAGATTGGTCCACATGGGAATACAGAGAGCTATAGTTACAAATCAGAAAAGAAAAGGTAAAAACCCCACCACAGAACGGACTCAGTCATGACCAGGTTACTGTCTCCTCTCCTTGTGGATTACATGGATTCAGTGAGTACAGGAGCAGTGAACACACATATTATTCAACTAATCTCTGTCATGTTGAGCCGGCTGGTTTCACAGACAATCGTCTGATTCTAATCTTGATTTGTGGAGAAAGCTTTAGTTTCTCTTCAGCATGCCTCTTGAAAACAAACGGCTGCAATAAGAACAAATCGAACTCAAGGAGAATGTATGGATGAGATAAATGTCATCGTAGTTTGACTACATTTTTAATATTCTTCATTTATCCAGGCAGACATGCTCTCATTTCAGTCAAAATGTTTGGAAGTTTACTGAATTACAAGTGGTAGTGTTGTTGCCTAAACCTAAAGAAGTTGTAGTTTTGTTGCCTAAACATAAATAAGTTGTAGTTTTGTTGCCAAAACATAAAGAAGTTGTAGATTTGGTGCAGAAACCTAAAGAAGTCTTTTTGTTTGTGTTCAAAACGTGACGGTTCATTCAGTTTTACGTGATAGAACGTGTTACTTTTAAGTTTCACTTTTACAACGTAGCAGGTGTAGTAGGCCCCCACTGACCCAAATCTATGGTGCTTAAACCAACCAGCCTATTCAATGGCTGATAACAGTGGAATCGCGTGCCTCTTCAGTGTCTGTGAAACCAGCCTGGAATCAATCAATCAATCAATCAATCAATCAATCAATCAATCAATCAATCAACCAATCAATCAACAACAATCAATCAATCAATCAATCAATCAATCAATCAATCAACGCACTGACACAAAGGATTTCCTCCTTTTTTCTAAAACAGATATTTTAATGAGAGTTGAAGCATTTCAGTGACACACCTGTTGATCCCATTCTCTCTGCAGCTAGGACAGTTATCACATGACCGGCTTCTCTTTCTTTTAGATCTCAGGATCTTTAACTGGTCTCCTTCTACAGGGAGGTCAAAGGTCACAGTCGGCTACAATCCAGCCGAACACCCTCCAAATAAATGGTCGGTCGGTCCTCAAACCAAAGACGGAAGCCAGCGGTCCCGTCGATGTCATCGGGAACAGTGTGACGGTGGCGACGTCTGTCTACAGTAGAACCAGCGTGTGACAGTGACAAGACCGATGGATGGAAAGGAACAACACGACATCATCTGTCCCCTCTGTTTTTATGGATGTTGTAAATTAATCTGCAACCGGATCGACACGACTACCAATCCAAGAATTCTGATTTTAAAGACACAGAGAAAACTAAAGGAAAAGTGAGAGACGTTCACGGGACAGGAGCTGCAGATTAACGGCCACGTCTGACAGTTTTCAGTCATCTTCTACTAAAATGAGGTCACTAAACACACATTGAATCATTTGGATCAGATGCATCCTGGGGAAGGATACGACAAGCTGTTTCAGCCCAATAACTCCAACTTTAGATTGGATCATTATGGTATGGCACATCTAACCACATTGAGAAAATAAACAGGAGGTATTCTGGGGATTTCAAAAAGCTGATTAGCAGGTGACAAAGAAAAAGCACACAGAGGTCAAACTTCCATGTGAACCAAAATGTTTTTGACTTTTCAGGAGACGTAACAGAACATGAGAAATATACAATAAATACATTGTTTATGAGAACAGTTTGAGGTGATTGAAGTTAACCAATGAAAAGATAGAACACTGTTAAAGAAGGCATGTTGTCACATTATCTGCACCTACGAGTTGGTTTCAAGTTTTCACACGAGAACAAGCCAGTAACAGGAAGTGATGTGCACACGTGTGGGATTAAACGCTCGTTTTGAGCTGGAACATCTGCGTTCTGCTTCGCATTTTACTGATGCTCATCTCACCAAACACACAATCCAATACTGACACTGTGTGTGTGTGTGTGTGTGTGTGTGTTAGCATCCTATAGACGTGTAGAAGGCCTCGTGCAGTGAGAGAGCGGTGTGGGATTAAACAGCCGTCTTTAAAGGGAAATTACCGGGTTGATTTCACAATCTGCGTCGTGTTATCACCAAAAACATTTTACTCCACAACTTTGTAGAGATTTGAGAAAGTGGACACTGGTATAGTGACTACGTCTACATGCACACTAAGATTCCTCTGTTTGAGTGAATGGGATCAAGGGTCATGTAAACGACATATTGTGAATGGAGTGAATGTTCACATGAAGACTGATAATATCCAGGTTTTGGGAGCATTCTCTGGACGTGTTTACACCTCATTCACTATATGAGTGTCAGTCAGGGTTTGTTTTACTGCAGTTTGAGACACACGGCGTCCTGTCGGTCTATGATCAGGTCTGTGCGTCGAACACAAACCGACAAGCCGACAGTTTGCAGAGACGTACGGCCAAAAGAAAAGAAGGAGAAACCGACTCCGTCTCTCAGCAGTTTGTGTAATAGTCACTACATTTAATCGGTTTGATTCGTGCGCCGCTCAGCACGACTTTCAACAACGGATTTTCGTGCGTTTTCCTACGAACGTCCAGCAACACGTGACAAACGTGTCGATTTACGCTCCAGTCTTTTCAAAATAAAACTACTTAGTTAGGTTTAGTAAAAAATGGTGGTTTGAGGTAAAATAACTCCAGAAGTGCTGTAACTGAATTTCAGAAGTTACGTGACAAATAAATCAAGGTTGACTTCTGGTTTCACACGGAACATGAACATCGGTGTCCTGGTGAAAGTCTGGTGGTTGTAGACTTTCCCATCCACCCCGACCTCCTCCCTACACGCCGTTCACCGCTCTGTATACCTCCTGGTTCATGATTACGTGGAAGAATTGATTGCATTGACTGCATAATAACAGGAATATTCATTTTCATTAGCCATGTAAACAGATTAGCAGGATCAGGGTCTGAAATGAACTTGTTTCACTTCCTGCCACTGTGGCAGGCAAGTGGTTTTTTTGTCTGCTACTCAGAAATTTCATCTGCCACATTTGAAATCTCTGCGCTAAATGAAGGAATAACATTTTAGATCTGATGTCATTCAATGTTCAATATATTTTAAATAAAAAACATTATATATATATACATGGTAAATTACAGAGTTTAAATGACACCGTGGAGGGAGGGTAATGTACACAGTACTGTACTTTGTTATTGTCATCTATAGTGGTTATTTGCATAAAAACACACAATTTAAATGATTATGATTATTTAAATATTTGCTTTGATTAAAAAAAATCTTGGTAAGTTGTTATGAAGTTCAACAGGTCATAATTCTCTCTCTCATATCTATTTTATATTGAAGTGAAAACATCTCCTTCAAACAACTGGATTTATTCAAGTTTCTCACCAAAAACTACATTTTACCAGATTACATTTGAACGTATCATGATGACGTTGTAATTGACCTTCAGCCAATAGTCATCTTTCCTGAGCCGACTTTGAACGGCTCATAATAATAACTCAGTGGAACCTCCGTTAATGTTAGCAGCTCCGGAATTTAACCAGTCAGAACTGTGCTGCTAACGGCTGCTAACAGCTAACGTTACTAACCCTCCTCCTGCTGAATTTAACACAGCTTTGTTGTTCACAGTGTTGCTTTATCAGGGGATGCGTCCTCTCAGGTTTAGTAGCTCCATGCTTTTGAGCAGGGTTTTTTTCTCTCTGCCATGTTTCCGGTCAAACAAACTGAAACATGATACAGTGCGTCATTGTGCCTGTTGAACTTTGGGAAAGCATCAATAAGAGGAATCGATAGACACGGAGACATGAGATGCCAAGAAAGCGGACAACTACGGTTCTCTATTCCATCTCTAGCATTTTCCCTGCCTGCCAAAATGGCGGTGATGATTTCACCCGCCACTGCCAACAATTTACCCTCATTTGGCGGGTGGCAGGTGCTAATTTCAGACCCTGAGTAGGAATGTTGTCTTTTTCTAAAACAAACTGAAATATTAGTGTGCATGTAAACGTAGTCAGTGTAGTTGATGAACTCTCTACAACGTTCCAGATTGTCCTCGTTACGCTGGCTGACATCCTGCTGACTTCTCTAAATCTCTACAGTGGAGCTGTAATCAGGACTGATATGGACTAAACTGTATATGAGAGAAGACCCAGGTGGAAATGAATCCAGAATCCCCCTCTAATGAACAGTGTGGCATCATCCCGATGACGACGTCACTACGGAAACGTGACGTTAGCGTCGTACGCAGGCGACGTCCACAAAAAGAGAAACTATTTAAAGTCATTTTAGAGGCACTGGTTAGCAAACAGTCACTTGTGTTGACTCTCCGTTTGTGCTTTGACTGACGACTGATTGACTTTAGGGGATTAACGTTGTGATTTGGACAGCGGGACCTTCAGATAATGCACATCACCAAGGCCGTGTACGAGCAGAGGACAAACTGAACACCAGCACGATTAACATGTCCCTATATGCAGATGTCTATACAAACAATACGAGCTACATAAGGCATTTTACTTTGAATAAAAACATAATGAAACGCAGAGAGAAACAATGTCATATTTGGTGAAAGTTTGGCGAAGCAAAAGAAAAGTATAATAAATTATATGGAGCCACAAACTTGTGACAAGGCAACGACTATGTTTAGTTTCTTTTTTTAAATGTGACCTGTCAGACGAGACAGAAGTAGAAACACAGCTCCACAACTAAACGTGTGCGCATGCATGCACACCGACACACACGCACTCTCTCTCACACACACACACACTCACTCACTCACACACACACACACACACACACATGAAGGAAATACAAGACCGTACAGAAACTGGTTAACATTCACAAAAAGACATTGTGCAAAAATGATGTTTCCATGTATGAAAACAAAACAAAAGTGAAGTCCAACATCATCAACGGAAACATTTGACCCCTAAAAACGACCCTGTTGTGAAAAGACTTGCATCCATTGAATGTACAGTACAGTCTGTTTGATACCGAGAACGCCGGGACCGAGTCCCGCTCACATCTGTCAAGTAGGTTTTTTTTTTTTTTTTTTTTTCCTCAATGGAGAAACAAACAAAAGGCGAACGAAATAAATGGAGCACTTAAAGAAAGAAACAGCAATATACAGCGATAGATTTACATATTTAGTATGAACTGCTATTGAAACTAATCTGAGGAAAAGAAAGGAGACAAAGAGCGACGACGAGGCACTCGACCCTCTTCCTGTTTCATCTACACTATTCCCTTTCACCGGATCTCTCTGAACACACCGTCAGACGTGAGGAGAGGACGGGATGGGCGCCATGCTTCAGCTCATGATTCAAACTATTTTACACTGATGTGCTGTCAGTTAATTCCCTCCTCTTCCTCTCCCCTGTGTCTGCAGGACAGGACGCAGTGTGCTCGGCCTCCTGCCGCCCCCCGGTGGCCACACTGAGCTCCTGTCTTCTGTTTCCTCTGATTAGGCCGAAACACTTGAGGGGCAAATCTGTCAAAGTGACTTTGTGTCTGAGTTGAAAAAAACAATCTTTACAAGATCTAAAATAAAAACTAATTAATCTCATGATCTCTGCTTTTATCAAGAAAAAGCAAAAGGTGGACTTCTTCTTGTTCTGAACATCTGGATTCTGATTCTAGTGTGAAGAAGAGTAACGGACATTTGAACTTCTTTGAAAAGAGAAGTTATAGCAGCAATGGCATAGCATTGATAATAATAAAGTTATAGTAAAAAAGAAACAAATATGAGTGACCGTATCTAAAGTGTAGAGGAGTGGGGGGGGGGCAGACGATGCTATCTTACAATTAAGATACAACATTGGTGCCTGGGATTTATCAACCTACTCAATATTACACAATTTGATCAATTTGAGTAAAAAACTAATAGAAACAAATTTGTCTTTTTTTCTGATTTGGCAGCTTTCTGAAACCTTCTTTTACTCTTTGAATCCGGTTCTGACTAGAAAGATCCGTCGTGTTAACATGTAAACATGCTGATCTGAACACAGTGTGGAGTTGGTTTTAGATTCAAGTTCTAGTGATTCAAGTTTCTTCCTCGTTTTCATTGAATTTCAACATTCTGTGTTGATTGTAGCGGTCTCTGTAGTGTTTCTGGGCACCAGACTCCCTTTAGAAAACCTCTAATTTAACTGCAGCAGGGTCTGACATTCTTCCCTGCTCAGTCCTGGTTCTGGTTCTCCCCTCCCTCCCTTCCCTACAGCGGGCCCAGTAATACGGCCTCCAGCGGCGTGGTGTCGGTGTCGGCTCCCAGCGAGGAGAAGCTCTGCTCCTGACCGGAGGAGGAGGAGCTGCTGCCGGGTGCCGAGCTCCAACTGTCGGGAAACCGGATCTGGGTCTGTCCGTGGCTGGCCGGTCGCTGCCGGAGGTCTCGCTGAAGTGAGCTGAAGGATTTCTGTTCTGTTTACAACATTAATACAACAGTCTCCTCTCCCCGCGATGGGCATCCCATCCCTCCCGAGTCGTTTCCCCCGAGTCGCCCCGATTACAACGAGAAAGTGACGTCATGTCATATTTACACAAGACGGATCCTTTCTAGCCAGAACCGCTGAGTCCCATCGAGATGATTTCAAGATTTCCAAGAGGGCTACACTCTGTTTCCATGGTAACGTAGCTCTGGCATATCATATCATACGTGTATCAGTGTTTCCCCTCAGTAGCGATGAGGAAAAGGTATTTTAGTGTCACTAAATGGATCTGGGAGCGCTGATTCAGACACACCTCCAGGTTCATCCTGCCTGCACCGACTGGACCCAAAACAACATCACTGAATTTCGTGGAGTGTGCTAGAAGTCAAAACAACGAGGCTGACCTCAGGATCGGGTTTGACCTTGAACATAAAACATACACAACTGCTGCTCTGAATCCCCCAACTGCTTTAGAGACTCGACCCTCTGTCTTCATCCTCATGTCCTCATGTCCTCGCAAACACCTCAAACCTTTACAACACACCACCTTGGATCATGTCGAGCTTAGAACCGGATCATTACTGCCAAAGCTGCTCCTGGTTCCTCCTAGCACATCTCGCCTGCAGTGTGTTCCTGTGGAGGAGGAGAGTCCCTCCGGACTCAGAGTCCCTCCGGACTCAGAGTCCCTCCGGACTCAGAGTCCCTCCGGACCCAGAGTCCCTCAGACTCAGAGTCCCTCTAGACTCAGAGTCCCTCTAGACTCAGAGTCCCTCTAGACTCAGAGTCCCTCTAGACTCAGAGACCCTCTTGACTCAGAGACCCTCTAGACTCAGAGTCCCTTTAGACTCAGAGTCCCTCTAGACTCAAAGACCCTCTAGACTCGGAGTCCCTCAGACTCAGAGACCCTCTAGACTCAGAGACCCTCAGACTCGATGCAGAATGAAGGGGGGGTACACAGGAGATCATGTCTTACACTGGTTCTTGTATACAAGGGGGGCGGAGAGGGTGGGTGGGGTCTTGGTATATAAACATATATCGTCATGGTTACTATGTGTCATCATCATAATAAAAGTCTTTACATGGACATTGACTGACAGACACGGCACAAACTTTACACTGTTGCTCGGAGGAGGAGGCGGGAGGAGAGAGCAGGAAGTGGTCGTCTCTCCTCCTCTATGCTTCCTCTCCTTCCACCTGTCTCTGCTCCTCAGTGTCCCGCTGCTTCTCCTCCTCTGCTGCCTCTCCTCCTGTGTCCTCCAGTCTGTCCTCCTTATCCTCAGGAGGGTTATGGGAGTCTGGTTCCTGAGGCTCTGCGGGCCCCCCCTCAGGGTCTGGAGCCGAGGTAGAGGGGGCGGAGGGAGACGAGGAGGAGGCCGGTTGGGAGGTTACGTTAGCCTCAACTGTACTTTCTCTCTCCTCTACCTTTCCCAACGCCGCCTTCTCCCTCTCCTCCTCTCGCTCCCCCTCCTCCCGTCCTCTCTTCCTCCTCCTCTTGGGGCTGCCCGGGGAGCCGTCCACAGCGCCAGGAGCCATGGTGGGCAGCGCCATGATGCCGCCGTGAGGCAGGAACATGTGCGGGTACAGCAGGCCGTGGGACATGCCCGGGATCAGGAAGGGGTTGAAGGTAAGATGGCTGCCGAGATGGGCCCTGCTGGTGGAGGTAATGATGGCGGCGGCCTCCGCCACTCCTGCTCTTTTGTTGGCGTCCGCTGCTCCTTTCTCCTCCCGGCTCCTCTCCTTCTCCCCTCCACCAGAGCCAGAGGAGCCGGCGCTCTCTCTGTCAGCAGGCGTGGTGGACGACGGGCTGGCGGCCTCACATGCAGACGGCGCGGTTGTCGTGGTGACCTTTGCAGCAGACAATGAAGAAGAGGAGGAGGAGCTGGGGTGAGGAGGTGGCGTGTGCGCCATCATTGCGCCAACGCTGAACAAGGCGTGTTGTTGGATAGCGGCCCCATGGGGGTGTGGGATGCCGTGCAGCATCATGGGTAACATACTCAACCCATTTTTGGCATCTTCTGCCGGCGTTCCAGCTCCGCCCGCTTGGACGGCTGCAGAGAAACCGTGTGGGAATCCAGCCGCCATGATCCCGGAGATGGGGATCCCTGGAATACCACCGCGGAGGTTCTGCATGGCCACCATGGAGTCCATGCTGCCGATCAGCCCGCCGTTCATGAAGAGCGGGGGGCCGAGGCCGGACGAGGCCGAATCAGAGACGGACAGGAGGGGCTTAGGCATCTCACTGCGAGGCCGCCGCCCACGGCGCCGAGAGCCCGGGTCTCTGTTGACTGGTTCTGTCAGGATCCGAGTGAACTTCCCCTCAGGGAGGAAACCCTGCAGGAGGAGGAGAGGAAGGTTAAAGGTCATGGAGAAGAAGAACGTTTAACGTTGAAGTTGAGCAGCAGGAGGTCATGAGAGACAGGTCTCTGCTCACCGAGTGTTTGACCACGTCGGCCCAGTCTGGAGCCACGTAGTACTCGGAGTTGGCGTCCAACCACCTGGAGAGCTCCTTTATGGCCGGAGCCATCGCACCGCCGAGCTGCAGGCAGGAAGACACCTTCAGTACTACAACCACAGTACTGACTCATATTCAGGACCACTTTATGGCAGACTGTATTATTACTGGACAAAGACCCTATAGAGACCTCTTTTCTGTTAGTTACCATGGTGACGTGTTTATTGGGCGGAGCGGTAAGTGGAGGCAGAATAATTATGTTAGTTAATGCTGGCTAGCAAGTAATGAAGAAAATCCTAGTTTCTCTCAACATGTGCTGTCGCTCTCTCTCCAGGATCACCAGTGGTAGTGGAGAAAGTTAACATGAACCAACGGGACCAGATTAGACCCCTACGCCGCTGGAGACTACTGCAGGAGGAGGAGACGGCTGGCTAACGCTAGTTAGCTAGCTAGCTTGTCCGGAGACTGATAAGCTAGCTAGCTAACGCCTGCTCTCCTCCCGGTGAAGTCGTCTCCTAGCGTTGAGGAGTGAGGCAGAGGGACCGTGACCCAGCGCTGTCCTCTGTTGGGCTCATTTCCTGTAGCATGGTGGAATTAGCAAGGTAGCTAGCTAACTAGTCAGTCGCTAAATGAGTAACAACTTAATGCTTCATCCTCACACTGTGGTCACAGCGTAGGAAAGCACCGTGCTATCACCAGATGAGGATGACTTTGTTCACCTCATTTTCTGTGTTTCATGACAGCATGGTGGAATTAGCAAGCTAAGCTAGCTAAGTAGCTGGCCATCCGACCAGCGGGCTGGTGGTCAACGGCAGCGCTGTAAAGATAAATCCAGTCTTTCGTTTGTTTAGCCTCCAGCTAATGTTAGCCCACTGCTAGCGTTAGCCTCCAGTCTTTCCTTTGTTTAGCCTCCAGCTAACACCGTGACCTCATCACGTCAACACTGAAACGGTCTATTTGTTATTATTAGTTGGTCTGCGATATCAAATAAGAACTGATTTTCTTATTAACAGTGTGTTGTACCCGGCGTCCGGTGCCTCGGTGGACAACAGGAACCCTCTCCTCCCCCGTCAGAGCGTTGATGTCCAGCTTTGTGGGGTCTTTACAGCGATGTCTCCTCTGCTTGGGACGCTCCACAAAACCATGTAACAGACCTGCTCCAGACTGCAGAGGACAGGACGGAGGACAGGACGGAGAACAGAGGAAGGGAGAGACAATCACTTAGATGCGTGTCCTCAGAGAAGCAGCTCAGCACAGGTAACGTAGGAAACAGTAAAAGTAAGAACACACAGATTGAGCTGCACACACAGGATCATATTCTGCACAAGCTCCATCTACAACACCTCATAGTACTCGACAGAACCAGAACCAGAACCAGAACACCTGGCTGATGAATCAAAGCATCAGACTCACGTGGGTGAAGGCGGGCAGGTCCATGCTGTAGCCCGGGTTCTGCCTCAGCCACTCCATCAGACCTTTGTTGGCCGCCTCCCTGTCGATGGCCACGATCTCCGGCTGAGGAGGTGTCTGGGTGGGGGTGGGCGTAGATGAGGAGGACGGCGTGGGGGGGCCAGCGGGTCGCTCTGAAGGAGAGGGGGACGGCGAGGAGGTGGAAGAGGAGACGGAGGAGTGGCTGATCACTTCCACTCGACCCTGCAGCTGGAAGGACACACAGACAGACAGTTATAACGTTAGGAGGAGCATGAGGAGGAGCAACAGCAGCAGCAGCAGCAGCAGCCCTACTCCTCCTCTACTCCTCCTCTCCTCCCTCTCCTCCTCTCTCCTCCCTCTACCCACCTGAGTCTCTGGGAGGTGCAGTCCTCTGCTCTTGGTGAACTCAGAGTACAGAGCCTCAACGTTTCTCCTCCTGCCTCTCCTCCTCCTCAGTGAGTCATCTCCCCTCAGGCTCCCGTTAACTATCTGTCCCGTTACTGGGTGGATGAGCCCCGCCTGCAGGATCCCGGCCATGTCGATGCCTACGGAGCCTGGTAGCGGCGCCGTGATGGGTGGCGGCGGCAGCTTATGGCTGACTCCTTCTCCAGTCCCGACGCCGCTGGTGGTGCTGATTTCTCCGGACGACTTGGTCAGATCTATGGCCGTTTCCTGCCAGCCGTTAATCAACATGGCTCCTGTGCGGTGAGAGGGCGGCGCCACCACCGGAGGAGCACCGCTGGAGCTGCTGCTGGTGGTGGCGGCGGCAGTGTGGCACGACGGCGCCGATTTCCCAGATAAAACCTTGGCAGCGGCTGCAGCAGCAGCGGCGGCGGCTTCATAGTCGAACGACCTCCGACCCCCTGCTCGTTTGAGCTCGGGGAGATAAGGAGGAGCCACGAGCCTCTCCTGTAAGAGAGGCAAGGAGGTGAGGCGCCAAGCTCCGCGCCCACAAGCGCCGCCCCGCGACATGTACTGTCAGAGTGGACAGGGTGGGTGAAGGGTAGACAAGGATGGGAGAGAGATGATGGCTTTGTTAAACATACATATGGACTGAGACACAACACAGTGGCGCCTAGCAACCAGACCTGGGACAGCCACGAGCCCCACGCCTCAACGTACACCTAAACATCTGGATTCACCTCCTCCTCTGAGAGCAATAAATAAAGAGCTCCTGGACATTTTGGATAAAACACACAGTAGATAATTAGGGGTGTAATAAAGTCTTCACATTATTCTTTAAATGAATACATAATGTGTTTATATATAGATACTAATCAACCCTCTGAGACCCCCTGGAACCGTGGGTGATCCCGACCCACTTTACGGTCTCGTCAGAGGCTGTAGCAGGGAGCTAGTGAAGATACTAGTAAACCTCAGGAATCCATCGCTACCAGCCATGTCATAGTAGCATGTCAGAGAGGAGGTGTGAGCAGCATCTCAGATTAATCTTCAGGTTCTCAGCTTTCAGATGATGTACACCATTCTATGTGACATCTACTGTAGACCTGCTATCTCGCCCTAAAGACCCACTGGACTCCCCTAAAAGAGACTAAAACAGGTCTATGTGGGTCCAATGTGACTCCCTGCCCAAGTCTGATATCAACATGTAAAATATCAACAGTTCACATTACAGAGAAGCAACAGAGCGATGGTGTGAACTAGAGGTGCCCAGTGCTGCCTGAAAAACATCGTCTACATTTCACTGTTGAAGTATTTTGTATTCTGACCTAGATCTATAAATCTAACACGGATACATCACATTATAGAACATATATTTACATTATATACTTGAATTTATCAGTACACCTGATAAGAAAGAGTTACACCCAGTGGATGTGACATAAATTCATATATTTTTTATGTAAAACCTATTTCAACTAACTGGAAAAAAGCACAAAAAGGACAAAGTGATGATGCATTTTGCAGAGTCCTTGTAAGTCTGTCAGGAGACTAGTAGCGCTATTTGCATCGTTAGCACTATTCGCATTGTTAGCACTATTCGCATTGTTAGCACTATTCACATTGTTAGCACTATTCACATTGTTAGCACTATTCGCATTGTTAGCACTATTCGCATTGTTAGCTGTGCAAACTGGACACCACTTGTATGACCCATGGCATGAGGTAGTGGAGGTACATGTGGACAGATGATCGACGTAGAGATATGTACAAAGAAGGGAGCTCATTCATTCGTTCATGTTCTCACCTTAGGCAGTCTGGTGAGGGGGGGAGGGATGGAGAAGCCAAGTCCAGGGCTGGTCTGCTGGACCCGGGGCTGGCAGGGGACGGAGCTGGAGGCCGTGGTGGGGAGGAAGCTGGCTCGCTGCTGCTGTTGCTGCTGCTGCTGTTGCTGCTGCTGCTGCTGCTGCTGGGCTAAACTGTTGGCCAGGCAGGAGTTGGCGACCACGGAGCCGGGCGAGTCGTACTGCTCACTCGATGACGGCCACTTCCCCTTCAGGATGGCGTGGCAGATGCTGTCCAGGCGGTTGATGATGACCCGGTCCTACAGGGAGCGACGGCATGAAGAGGACAATGAGAACGGGTATACTCCCTGTTTACCTCCGACACAATGGCAGGAAGTTTATCATCATTCCACCAAACACCACGGAGGCATGAACACTGGATTAACAGATAATAATAATAATAATAATAATAATAATAATAATAATAATATGTATGTACTTGGATGGACCCCAGATTAACATTTAGTGCTAAACATCTGCAGCTTTGCATGTATAGAAATACCTCTGGGGACATTTCAGAGTGAGATGACAGGACGGTACCTTGGGCCACTCAGAGAAGGAGTAGAGAGCTTTCTCCTGCAGCAGCTGGGCGATGGTCGGCTCCCTGCTGTCCTGCAGGCCCTCAGGAAGCTCACACATGGAGACAGAAGCTGCAAACCTGGGGCTGCCAGCATAACCCTCCACCACCGCCACTGAGGAAGAAGAGGAGGAGGAGGAGGAGAAAAAGAGATAGTTGTCAACATCATTAAAGTCTAATAGTTGGTGTCTACAGGGTGTTTTTTATCGTGAGGGATCTCCTCTTCTCAGCATTGGACGCTTGATGGGCTGCCACTAGACACCTGATTGGACGAATCCTTTCCCTTGCGGGCTGCTGCTCCCAGCTTTCAAACTGCAACCAACATGGCGGCTCGTTTGGAAACTTTCTTCTCTTATATCACGAAAATATTTCACCGAAATGTGTTTCTGAAAACATCTGATGTAGAAATAATCCATGCAGTTGAAGAATCGGTCTTTATTTTAGATCAACGGTTAGTTTCAAAGTTTCCAGAGTTTCCAGAGACAGCGAGTCACGTCAGACGCCCTTGATGCCTAAGTTAATGGCATCATGTGTAGAAATAATTTAGTTGAATTTTTGTACGGCTCTTTGTAGGCGGACGTTAAACAATGGATTGGATGATTAATCAATAGATACATTCATAATTAGATAATCATTAGTTGTGTATGAACCTTTTAAAAGAAGTCTCACCTGGTGTCGCCGGCCTCTCCTCCTTCACCGGCCCTTTCCCCACCAGACTGTCCGAGGCATCCACCAGCCCGTCGACCTGCTCCAGCTTCGGGGTCAGGACGGTGCTGTCGGCCTCCAGCAGCTCCTGCTTGGTCTCAGCTTTGACCTCAGGTGGAGCTGTGAAGTCCAGGTCCTCCTGCTTGGCCTCAGGCTTGACCTCAGAGCTGTCTGGGTAGGGGGGGGACTCCAGACCCTCTGGCTTGGCTTCAGGCTTGATGGCGGACGTGTCAGGAAAGGCCGTTAAACTTAAATCCTCTGGCTCCGCCTCTGTCTTCAGCTTTGCTCCATCTGGACACGCAGCGAACCTGAGAGCTACTGGTTTTACTTCAGGTTTGATGTCGGCGCCGTCGGAGTAGGCTGCGAACTGGAAGCCCGGAGGTTTACACTCTGAGCTCTCGGGCTTCATGCGGAGGCTCAGGTCTTCAGGTTTGGTCTCCAGGGTTTCTGCTTTGACAGGATAGTCCAGCTGCTCAGCTTTGGTCACCGCGTTTTCTGACTTGATGCGGTAGGAGAGGAATTTTCCCTGTTTGAATTCAGAGGTGTTGGGGTAGACGTCCACAGCCGGCTCCGTCTTCGTCTCCTCGACCTTCACTGGCAGCTCCAGCTGTGGTTTCTTCTCACCTCCTCTGTCTGCTAACAGAGTCAGATCAGACGGCTTTGAGTCAGCAGGAAGAGTCTCATGTTGCTCCAGCAGATGGTCTTTGTTGTCGTGATGAAGGGAGAATGTCAGGACTCTGTTCTTACAGTCTCTGCTGCCATCTGCTGAGTTCAGATCTTCAGCTGTTCCTCCGTACTGTTCCTGATCCACGGACTCTTCGGTTTTGACTGCAGCTCCGCCGCTGCTCTGCGTGGCGGTTTCATCAGACTTGGACACTCCAGCGGAGGGAGAGACAGGAGGGGTAGAGCAGGAGGGTGGAGCGTACTCAGAGTAAATGCTCTGCAGCACCATCTCGTTGGGTTTGACATCTAGCTGTTTCACATCATCCAGAAGAGAACCAGGATCCATCTGCCCCTCTGAGATCTCATCCACTTGATCTGCCAGACCTGGACCGTCCTCGTTTCCCATCAGTGTGTCAGTGTCTAGGGAGTTCTCCATCGTCTCCTCCTCCACCACCTGATACATGATCAGCCCGTCCACTTCCTCTCCAGGCTCTTCGATAGACTCCGGACACGCCAGGCCGCCCTCCTGCTCCAGCTTCCCCAGGTACGGGTGCACGTCTCCAGGTGACTCCTCTTTACGCTCTGGTTGCTTGAAGCTCTCCTGAAGGTCTTGTTGATCCTGTTCTGGCACCATCCCATCCATCTGTGCTACTTCCATGGGTGGATTCAGGACTCCCAAACTCTGGTCTGCGTCTGTGGGGAGAAACCATCCAGATGTTAGAGGGACAGTTTGTAACTACGGTGTCTCCCCTGTGTGTCCTGACCAGGAGCAGTTAACACTAGGATCAACATGGATTCATGGAGGAATCCTGACCTGTACTGTCCAGTATCAGTTATTTATTTCACACTGATTGAATTTTTGACTATGGATTTCAAGTCACTGAATGGTATAGTAGCGTAAATATATCCTGTCAACAGCAGCAGTATATCTGGACCTACCCTGGTCTGCATCACACTCCTCTGTCTGCTCTGTCGTCCCCCCCGACACCTCTTCCTCCTCCTTGTCATCAAACTCAAACCCAGCGCCTCCTTCCTGACCCTCTCCTTCCTCCACGGGATTGGCCAGGCTCTCGGTGACATCAGAGTGTCCCAGCCTATCCTGCGGCTCGTGGGCGGTGATGCCAGACAGGGAGAGAGGGGGAGGGGGGACATAGGGAGGAGGAGGGCTCGCCGACAGGTCGGTCTGATCTGCGCTGGGTTCCTCGCTCACACCAATGTCCTGAATACAGAAGACAACATCATCTCACTGTCTTACAAAGGGCTAATACATTATACATTGTATGAAGACTTCAGTTTGATGTACCAGAGGAACCTTGTGATCATTGTATTCTATTATTACACTGCTACACACTACACTCACCTTGAAGAGCATGTAGGTTGAGGACAGCGGCTCCACAGGATCTCCTGCGGAGGGGCTGGAGGGGGAGGATGAGGGCGGGAGGCCCAGACACTCCTCCAGAGTTCCTCCTTCCTCCCCTCCTCTGTCTCCCCCCTGCGCCTCCTCGTCCTCCTCCTCCAGAAAGCCAGTCTCCAGAGTGGAGGGACCCAGAATGGGATCGGACTCATTGAACATGTGGTGAGCTGGACTGGAGTGGTCGGTACCGTCCCAGGGAGCCTGCGGGGACCGAGGAGATGCGTGAAAGATGAACATGGATTATTTTCTCACATGTTAAATACAGACTAAACGAATGAGGAGAGTTACCTGTAACTGATCCAGCTCCACTGACGGCGCCATCAGCCCGGTTTCCTCGGAGGAGCCCTGCTCGCCAACAAGCACGTCGCTCCTCAGTTTAGAATCCAGGTCCGTACCCCCGACGCCGTACGAGTTGAGCATGCTTTGACCTCCGGCGGCCGAGTTGAAGGGGAAACCGTTGAGGGCGTCTTTGGAGGCCTTCCCTCCGTGGAGAGCGTCTGCAGACATGGCGTCATGCTGCAGCGAGCCCAGCTCCAGGCTCTCATCCAGGGGGGGACAGTCCAGGAAATCTCCCCGCGACCCAGGGACCATTCCCAGACTGGGGGAGGCAGAGCTGTGGGCGTCCAGCGGGAGAGGGTGGAGGTGAGGGTGAGAGGAGGAGGAGGATGGAGAGGGAGCCGACGGAGGCCCGGGGTGATGCTGGTGGTGGTGGTGGTGGTGGTGGTGGTGGTGGTGTGAGGATTGGTGGGGGTACTCAGGAGGCTGAGGGGAGTGGCGACCGAGACCCGAGTCATACAGGCAGCAGTGAGGGTGAGACAAGGACGACGAAGACGAGATGCCAGGATGAGTCACCAGGCCCGGGTGGTGGGGGTGATGATGAGGATGGAGGTGAGAGGGGTGTCCCCTGACGTAGTTCCTGTGTGCCTCCAGGAAGCTCAGCTGGGGGTCGTTCAGGATGTAGAAATCGGTGCGGCTCAGACCGTGGCGCGCCGCCCCGATGAGGAGGTCGCGGTCGTGTTTACCAGACTCCCACCAGACCGGCAGGTAGAGGGAGGGGCGGCACAGCTGGAGGCGGGCCGACAGCAACGGGTGACGGAGGACCTGAGAGCGGGGGTGGAGGGGTCAGAGAAACGGGGAAATATAATGAAGTCCAATGAGATCATGTATCAGAGCAACACAGCTGGATGTACCGGCTCAGTCATCGCTACAGCAGGACTCAGGTTAGTTAGACCAGGAGAGGGGACTACAGCAGGACTCAGGTTAGTTAGACCAGGAGAGGGGACTACAGCAGGACTCAGGTTAGTTAGACCAGGAGAGGGGACTACAGCAGGACTCAGGTTAGTTAGACCAGGAGAGGGGACGACCCAGTCATTTCTTCTATACTAACTCAAAGGGTTTGTTTTCAACACACAGCAGCTCTGTGAATATGAGCAGTTAGAGGGAGTCCACTGATAGAAGAACCATGTTGATGGGTAACATTGACCCATCTGCGTCAGTACCAGCACTCCCTGATGGAGCAGCCTGACGTTACGGGCACATACGGGTACTTCACTAAAAGTCAAGTCGAGTTTCTTTCCCCCAAAACGGAGCGCAGCCTCGGAGATGTCGGAGGAGACATAAAGCCATGCTGGTCTGGTCTATAGCCTGGAGACATAAAGCCATGCTGGTCTGGTCTATAGCCTGGAGACATAAAGCCATGCTGGTCTGGTTTATAGCCTAGAGACATAAAGCCATGCTGGTCTGGTCTATAGCCTGGAGACATAAAGCCATGCTGGTCTGGGTTATGGCTTGGAGACATAAAACCATGCTGGTCTGGTCTATAGCCTGGAGACATAAAGCCATGCTGGTCTGGTCTATAGCCTGGAGACATAAAACCATGCTGGTCTGGTCTATAGCCTGGAGACATAAAGCCATGCTGGTCTGGGTTATGGCTTGGAGACATAAAATCATGCTGGTCTGGTCTATAGCTTGGAGCCATAAAGCTCCTCTGTTAGATCGTTTTAGGACATGGCAGGGGAACAGATCAAAGATCAGTGTTTTTTGATTTATCGTTGGTTCAACCAACTACACAGCAACTCTTCAGCATAGCGTTATTACTGTTAGCGGTTTGTTTAAAGTAGAAGTTTGGAGACATGTTTCAACTTCTTCTGTTTCCTCTGCTACCGTCTATAAAGGACACGGGATTGGTTCCCCCCTAAAGGGGAAGTAGATTACCTTTCACTGCAGAAAACTAATGTCAAAATTAATTATCGTTGCGACAGTGAAAACTAGTATGAAGGACGAAGAGCCCACCTGCTCTCTGATCTTCCGGAGTAGCTCGATGCGGTATAAAGTCCTGGCTGCTCGCTCTTCTGTCAGAGGCTCCACCAGCACGGCGGGATCCACCAACCCTGGAACAGACACAGTCAACTAGTGTTGTCTTCATACCAAAACTCTGGCTTCGATACGATACGCTGCCTAAATATCTGGATACCGAAACTGAAACGTTACCACGGCAATGATCTAAAACATCAGGAAAAGTAATAGAATAACAGATGACAGAACATGGAACTTAACATTATTTTGTTATTAATTAAAAATGTTTAAATCTAAAAATGTATTAATTAAACAAATGAAATGGTATACAGTAATCTGATGTCCCTAATACTTGAGTTTATAGGATTTCTTTGATAGTTCATTTTATATTTGCAATTAGTTTTGATAATGTACACATATATACATCTGCATTCTAAAGAAAACGGAGGAATTCGCCTCTCTGGTGAGAACTAATGAACTATTAGTAGAAACTAATCAGTTTTCATTCATTCATTTCTGCTCCTGCTTGAGTATTTCTTTCTCTAAGTTCTCTCCATTTCTCTCTCTCCTTCTCTCACTGAAGCTCCTTTCAGACACAACGTGACGACGCCACCACTGACCTCTTAAACACGTTATTTCTAATGACTAGCGCCGCACCATGACGGCTTTGCTGTGATGCTGTGATGTGTGGCTGGTGAGCACAGCTCAAACTGCGCTGCTGTGTCGCGAGCAGCTCTCTTCTGCCGGGAAAAGACATTTGGTGTATTTGGTGTGGAAACAGTAGAGCTAATAGACGCTGTATAGAGCCAGAAACAGGTTGAAGAGGCAGAAACAAATTTGCCATAAATCGGGAAAAAAACGAGAGGGGGCATACTTGCCAACCTTCCCGGTTTCCTCCCGGGGTCACAATTCTTCCGCTTTTCTCCCGATTTATGAGAAATATTTACACCTTTTTCCCTTTTCGTTACCTCAGCCTGTTTCTGGGACTGAACAGTGTGTATAATCTCTACTGTTTCTACCCGGACGACAAAAAGAGCTACACCAACTGTCGTTTCCCGGCGGAAGAGAGCAGTCTATGCTCGCAACACAGCGCAGTTTGAGCTCATGTTTAAGCTTCATTCGCCGCAGAGTACAGTGAAAAGCTGTCGTGGCGCGGCGCTAGCCGTTAGAAACAACGTGTTTCAGCGGTCAGTGGTGGCGTTGTCATGTTGTGTCTTAAAGGAGCTTCAGTGAGTGAGAGAAGGAGAGAGAAATGGAGAGAACTAAGAGAAAGAAACACTCAAGCAGGAGCAGAAATAAATGAAAACTGATGAATATTAATTTATACCAGAGGTTCACACACCAAGTTCACACCAGAGGAGAGAATTATTACCTCCGCCAAGGCCGAAGGTCTAGGAAGGAGGTTATGTCTTCACCGGCGTTGGTTTGTTGGTTTGTCTGTTAGCAGGATTACTCCAAAAGTTCGCGATGGATTTGAATGCAAATTTTTTGGAGGGGTGAGGGGTGGCACTATGAACAATCCATTCCATTTTGGTGGCGATAGGAATATTTTTAAGGATTCCAATCAGCCTGAGCATTAAGACCACAGGGTATAACACATGCGCAGTGGAACTGATGACCCATTGATAACGCGTGACCCCGCTTCCTTCTGAGAGCAGAGATACGTGTGTGGATGTGTGCGCGGGAGCTGCTGTCCGTCCGCGGTGAGAAAGAACAAAGCGGTAGCTGACGCGATGAGAGACAACGTAGCGTAACGTTATATAGACATAACAAGGCTGCTGAATGAGAGAGGCATCCGGCGATACGTTACACGGAAACACACCATGTTAATAACAAGCCGACCACCTCACAGTACCGCCAGGAGGGAGCTGGGGTCTGTTTCTAAAGTCACGTGTTGGCGGAGGTCTGCGCTCTCCGAGTGCCATTATAGTTCAGGTTTCTGTCCTGGGAGTTAAAGGTCAAATCAAAAGTTGAAACTTATTCTTTTTTTATTTGTACTCTTTTAAAGTCACCAGAATGCAGGATGTGTTTCTGGAGGAGGACCACCAGACCCCCCCTCTACAGTTTAGAAACCCTCCCTTATTTTAAGGTCTCATGGTTGGACAGTATGGACACCCAGGATACCTTCTTCCTTCCGGGGAGGCAGCTTGCAGGCCGTCCGACACATGTTGACGAAGGAGTTGAAGTATCTCTCCAGGCTCTCGTCCGTCTTCCTCTCCAGTCGGGCCAGCGCTCTGAACTGGGACCAGTCGAAGGACTTTCTGTCCGGGTCGTACACCACTCCGAACGATGACACGGTGCGGTAGAAATCGGCTTGTTCTCGACGCGTCCACCTTAAACATGACGGAGGAGGACAAAGACGTCTTATACGTGAAGGATGTAGATAATAATATCAAAGATTTAGAGGAAATCCCAGTTCATCACAATGAGTGACACTAACAAAAGGCAACCTGCCATGCATATTCATTCATTCTATATTATTTATTATATATTAAACAAGATGCTGCAGGAGGTCCTTTTGAATACTGTTACATTTAAAGAGTATTTGCAGCCTCGAGGCTTCTTCCAATAAACCAGCTTCAAGCCAACTATTTACATATTTACATCTGTTTGTGTTGCATGATGGGAATTTGTCTGAAGGGCATTTTTTATTAAAGTTCTGTGTAATGTTTTTATGAACTGAATATAAAGTGGTTTATCTGTTTTGATGAAACGTAAACTGTTTTGAAGCCTGTCCTTCAAAGTCTATTTAAATATGAGAAACAGAGCTGGTCTTTATTAAAGGGACTGTTTGTAAGAATCAGAATGTCTTGTTAACAGCGACACCTGTGACCGTTAAGTCAACGAAAGTCAGCGTCCTGTTGCTCGCGCTTGTGCTCGCTCTACATAGACATGAACGAGCATCGCTCAAAACAGTGAGAAGACACACGTCAGCTAAAAGCACAATATCACTCTATATTTCAGCTGCTTGGCAGTAATGTTAGCTGACCAGATGAAGGTCTTTCCATGAATCACTGCTGATCCTAGTGTTGGCTTTTCCTGCCTCAGCGCGTGCACGTGTGCCTCCAGTGTGCCGACCTTCTATCTTTTTTATTGCGGTCTTCTAACCGGTCCGGCACCGACCTACTGTGGTTTTGGATGTGCGCGACCACCTTACATTTTCTGACAGCTGTAAACGTAAACATTCCAGATGTGTCCCAGTTTATTTCCTATTACGGTATGTATGTGAATGACAGGACGCAACCATGGACCAAAGCTGTTGCCTAGCAACACAATGCCGTTGAAACGGTCTATATGTACCTTGTGTTTAGAGTGCATGGAGAAATTCAAACTCACCTGGAAGAATACCTGAATGCTTAGTTCTATTTAGAACATGAGGTAGTGGCCCTCTGGTGGTCAAAGTCAGTATTACAACAACAAACGCGTAAATAAATCAGCCTACAAAAATCTTCCACTTGTTTTCACTAAGAGGCAAAGAAAAAAAAAAGTAACTTGATAAACACAGGAGAGAAAATAATTTAGATCAGACTCCATCACCAGAAAAAACATGTCTGTCTTGCCTTTCAGGGCTTCCGTAGGACCTCCATAAATTCAAACTTCAGGACGCACCAACATACTCTGTTAAGGCCTCTATATGTTTAACTGTTTTAATTCAGCAGCTAGTTCAACACTTTCATTAGACTGATCCCATACTGCTGTTAAAACCAGCTGATACTGACAGTACGCAGATTGATCTGTTTACCTTCGCTGCCACTCCAGGAACAGCGGGTCGGGTTCTGTGGCGACCACAGAGCACCTCCTCAGCTCTTCGCCCAGCTGCCACGCCAGCGGCCCGCCGCCGTGATGATTGTGAGCGGCTCCGGCTCCTCCCATCCCCATGCCGACGAGGCCGTCGTGAAGCAGGAAGTCGTGCCTGAGCAGCGGCTCGCGGCGCAGCGTGAAGCGCTGGTAGGCGGTGATCAGGCGTCGCAAACGAGCCGTCAAGGCGGGGCCGGTGGGCCATATGGGCCGGGCTTGGACGACGTGGAGAGACGCCACTCCGCACCCTGATCCTATTGTTGTCGTGGTGACCAACGTCCCATCCTGGACGCACAAGTCACCCGACATCTGGGAGTCTGTGGAGGGAAGAAACACCGTTGATCCACTTTATTAAACATCGTTAGTCATTATTATTATTATTATTATTACATCCTGCTGGGGGAAGTTAGTGATGCTGCTGTTGATACAACATCTGTATGAAGAGCTGGGAAACATCTTTATATGCCAATTAAATACCAAAACAACTTTAAGAACTTGAACTTTAAGAAACATAGAGATGTTTCCTACAAACTCTTTCTTTATATTTAACACAATAAGCCAGACCTCGGTCTTAACACAGAGCAGCTGGATGAAGACGTTTTGCTACGAAATTTAGCAAATGAATCATTTAAATAAGGAAATAATTGATAAAAAAAAAGAAGTAAACAGCACTAAGAATTTGACCAGGCGCTGAATACCAACTTGTGATTCTTTACGGTATTCGATACTCATCCTGCCAACAGAAAGTGAAACCTGTTTCAGATGAGGTTTCTCTTTGTGAGAGGGTTAACTTTGTATTACATAAACATAGAATCCACACAGTTATTAAAGAAAGGACTCTTTGATTTAATCCTGCTTGAATTTGAGCGGATACTTAACTTTTCACTATAAACCACAAAAGTGATGAGCAGGAAATATCCAATACCAGATCAATCAAAGCAGATCATTGGGCTCCAGATGTAATGTGTCCAGTTTTACTTCAATATTCTGCCTGTTAAAAGAAAAGCTTGAAAGATGATTTTTACAAATGACTGTTATTTCCAGACACCAGATGGATGTATTTCCATCTCTTCCTCCGTAGATGTCCCCACTGAGACAGAGTGTCTCAGGGGGGTTAATGGTGGAGAGAAATCACATTATATTGTCTTATATTCCCAGCCGTTCAGCGCTCGACTCTCCATCCTGGGACAAGTTTTCACCGATAACACCTGACACTCACCTGGTCACACCTGACATCAACGTTCTGCCACTGATTGGATCACAGCAAGCAATCCTACAACAACATGTCAGCTTTCAGGGAACAAACATGTTTGAAAATCCCACGCTCCATAAAGCTGTTTTTGTGTTGTGATGAAGGCACTCAGGACCCGTGAACCAAGAACTCAAATGTGCTGTGTTGACTCTGTTGCTCTTATTTCATCCCTAGTTTTTTGGACATTATTTTAGGACATTTTTTTAAACATTTGTCAGATATTTTTCAAACATTTTTCAGACTTTTTGTTTTAGACATTTTTAAGACTTTTTAAGACTTTTTTTCTGACATTTTTTTCGGCATTAAAAAAATTAGGAAAGTATACGGAAATTTGTCGAACTTT
>CAKAOH010037731.1:0-13884 GCA_916701665.1 Sebastiscus tertius | reverse complement strand
TGGGCTCCAGATGTAATGTGTCCAGTTTTACTTCAATATTCTGCCTGTTAAAAGAAAAGCTTGAAAGATGATTTTTACAAATGACTGTTATTTCCAGACACCAGATGGATGTATTTCCATCTCTTCCTCCGTAGATGTCCCCACTGAGACAGAGTGCACCATTAACCCTATCGGGGGGTTAATGGTGGAGAGAAATCACATTATATTGTCTTATATTGACGTATTGTCATCCCTAGTTTTTTGGACATTATTTTAGGACATTTTTTTAAACATTTGTCAGATATTTTTCAAACATTTTTCAGACTTTTTGTTTTAGACATTTTTAAGACTTTTTAAGACTTTTTTTCTGACATTTTTTTCGGCATTAAAAAAATTAGGAAAGTATACGGAAATTTGTCGAACTTTGTTTTTTAAAAAAAAATTCTGACATTTCTCATAAATTTGAGATTTGTCGGACATTTGTCGGACTCCTTTCTGACTTTTTAAAAAAAAAAAGATATTTTTTTTCAGCCATTTTTCAGACTTTTCTCTGACATTTTCCGAACTTTTTTTGCATTTTTTTTTTTTTACATTTGTCAGACATTTTTCGGACATTTTTGTGATTTCTCTCTGCCATTTTTTGAAAACAAATTTTAAAACTTGGACATTTATTTTTTTAGACCTTTTAAAATTTTCTTTTACTTTTCTTGGGGCATTTGTCTGACATTTGTGTGACATTTTCTTTTGGGACATTTGTCGGACATTTTTCAGACTTTTTTTTTAGATTTTTTAAAAACTTTTTCGGACAGTTTTTTGAAATCTTTTAAACTTTTTTGTACATTTGTCAGACATTTTTTCTAGACTGTTTTTTGGACATTTTTGGACATTTTTCAGGCGTTATTCAGATTTTTCTCTGACATTTGTCAGACTTTTTTTTTTTACATTAATGTATATAACAGCAGAGTGTGCAATGTGCCTCACCTGGACCGGTACTGTCAGGTTTGTCTGAGGTATCCGTGCTGGAGCAGGTTTCCTCGCCCTGTCAATCGATATATAAATATATCAATGTATGGAAAATTTGTGCAAAAACACACATCAAGTAAACAGATGATTAGAGCAGTACATACAATAATAATCATCATGTCATTGAGACAAAAAATGATATCTAGTCTTACCGCTTCCTCCACACACACACACAAAAAAACACCATGATATAATATTGATATTATATAATGAATGGTCTCAAAATGAGGAAACTTAAACAGAAACTCATTTTTTACCTTAACTTTAAACAGATGAAAATGTTTGTTTGTTTTGTTCCATAATTAAAACGGTGATCTTCTTCAACTACTAAACATTTAGTAAAAGTCATGTTTAGGATTCATTTTATATTCACAAGTTCAAAATAAAATGTCATCACAGAAAAACATAGTTTTCATCTCCACGGACTAGAGGCGAGGTCAATAATGTGTCCATGAAGTGAATAAAAGACTCTCCACCTTGCTGCTCTCGTCTCTGTCCTCCCCTCCGTCAGCTTTGCTCTCAGTGTCGTCCTTCGCCTCCTCAGTTTTGCACACGCTGACAAAAGAAGCGACAGACAAGAGGAAAAAAAGCTTCAATAACTCAGACAACGTCCTATTGAGCAGCGTGTTGTTCCACTGAGGGCGACACATGATAGAAAAGTAAACGCACAATGCACGGAAAACTGAGTTTCCTTCATGTCTGACTGAAGATAAAACACGTCAGAGAACAGAGAAGCAGACAAAGAGCCTGTCAGACTGTGATCAGCGGTTTATTTCACAACAATGACCCACTAGCTGTACATTATCCCGCTTATTACATGGCTGCTTACTGAACAAATCAATATTTTGACACAAAAACGGTCCGCCAGAGTCAGACATTAGAACTGTGTCCATAGCAACGGCCTGTTATACATAGCAACAGTAACAGCAGCGGCAGCGGCAGCCGAGTGGCTGCTAGATACAGTCAGTGTAATAACACTGTATGTGAATACAGCTCGACGGTCCAACTCGTGCCGTGCCAGTAAATGAACACTGAATGAATGAACGAGAGACTTTTTCTGCAGGGTTTAAGCAGCCATATTTCATTCAGTTCCTGTCCTGTGCTGAGTTAACATTTTGATACTAACAGACCTTCCTGTCACACGGTCTCTGAGCTCTGCTGTGAACAGCTTCAGGTTCAACAGGTAATAACTGACACCTTCAGTTACCTTCAGGAAGACGATCAAAGCTTCATCTTCAGCTCTGCTGTCAGCCGGAAAATACATTTCCTACCCCGTGTCTACACTTCCCTCTCTTCCTCTGTCAGGTACTCCTCTCTGGCTTCTGTCAGCAGCTTCTTCTCGTCAGACTCGTAAAAATGACCGTATAGCGTTTAGAGTTCAGTGGTAGGTTAAGACTTTATGGAAATACACCTGCAGCTGTGTGTCATCTCTATAAATGTAGAATGAGCCCCGTTCACAGCCATCCCTGATCTAGTTCCTACGGATAGAAGAACTACTGCAGCACCCTGGCGTCACCTTTTGCATGGGTTTCTAATATTGTGTGTAAAGCAGGTGTGTGTGGGCGGAGAGGTGATGAAAACAAACATTGGAGATGACGGGATGTGTTTTCACACCAGTGTTGGCGCCTCCTGCTGTGGACGCTACTACAGAGGAAGAGAAGAGGAGTCTGTCTCTTCTCTACCTGTCTCTACAATGTCTGTATGAATGTGTAAGGTTAGAAGATAAGATAAAGATAAAAGCTAAAGCCTAGCTAGCGTAACATAGATGTGCTAACGCTGGTTAATCTCTTCCACACCTCGGGGGCGCTGGCGGACGACGTTACGGTGTTTCAGAGGATGTAGCGGCTCAGTTTTTAGAGAAAGAGTGAAGGTTCTGGTTCACATGAAACCAGGAAACCCAACCATGCCATGCTAGCATGTCGAAGGAGGCTAAATAACGCTCATGGTTGAATTAGGCCCAATTTAGACGTTTAACTGGGACCAGCTCCAAATCCATTAAACCAGTCTGAAGACAAAGAACATGTGAAACATCTGATGAGTCTCTGGAGCAGAGCTGGACCTGGGTCAGAGCTGGACAATGCTACGCTGTTAGGACTGTGTATCGGCAAGAATGTGGCGATACCATACGTATCATGATACTGGGGTTACCATTCAATACATTCAGATAGATTGCCATTTTTTTAATTTATTTTTAGGAAACCTGTCATAGTAGAAACAATCCAGAGCAGTTTGCACTTTTTTTTGCATGCAGTACAAATACATGTGTTTTCCCCCAAACTGCATGTGATTATCATAAAGTGGGCATGTCTGTCAAGGGGAGACTCGTGGGTACCCATAGAACCCATTAACATTCACTGATCTGGAGGTCAGAGGTCAGAGGTCAAGGGACCCCTTTGAAAATGACCATGACAGTTTTTCCTCGCCAGAATTTAGTGTAAGTTTGGAGCGTTATTTAACCTCCTTCATGACAAGCTAGTGTGACATGGTTGGTACCGATGGATTCATCAGGTTTACTAGTTACAGATGATACCAGTATCTTCACTCTAGCTTCAAAACTGAGCCGCTACAACCTAAAAAAGTTCAAATAGCGGCTCGGCCCGACAGCAGGCCATCAGATTTTGAAGAGACTGATTAAAAATCGATACGGTGTTTTGGGGGAATCGATACAGCATCGCAAAAAAAGTGTATCGATATTTTCTTACAACCCCCCGTACGCTATGATTGGACAGTTTGCGTTTAAGGGGCGGGACTTTGAAGAAAAATGGTCGTGGTCTCCTCAGATAATCAGGCATGTATTGTAACTGGTATGGCCAGTGTACAGGACTGTGTGCACGTTTGTCTACTGTGTGCGCGTGTGTGAGCGTTGTCTACCTGTCAGCCATGTCGGAGGCGCCCTCCCCTCCTCCCAGTTCAACAGACAGCGCCGTGACGTCTGGCATTCCCACTCTCTCCAGGAAACACATGTCTGGATCCGCTCGCATGGCGTTGTAGCGCTCGTAGCCTGTTCAAGGAAACACATCCCATTAACACGCTGACACACACAGACACACACACACACACACACACACACACACACACACACACACACACACACACACACACACTTTGCGGGGCGTTCCCTAGCAAAGGATAGAGGTGGATCATCCACCGGCTGAAGGGTCCTCACCATGTTTGTGGACTCCGATGAGGAGAGACTTGTCAGCGTCTGCGTCCCACCATGAAGCAGGGATCTCTATGTAGTCGATGTCGGGTAGAGGCACCTCCAGTTTACTGTCAACGCAGACACACACTCAACTATCAATCTGTCAGTCGAGTCAGGATGCTCTGACAACACAAACTCTCAGTCACAACATCACATGACTTCCTGAGTGTCTTTCAGTCTCATCACCACGTTTTCAGTTCAGGAACACAAAAGCATTCAAATCCTCCCGTCAATCTGCTGCCAGATCAAATATCAGTCAACCATCTGATCAATAAAGTCATCAATAATGATGTGAAGATCATGCTCCATACCTGGCAGATACCCCCTCTATAGATTGATTGGCAGCTTCACCCAACACCTCCACCTTTAGGTAGTATAACATGCGCACCCTCAGTAGCACCCTGTGGAGGGAGAGAGAGAGAGGGGGGAGGTTGTAATCAGGAATGCACCACAGTAATAGATTACTTTCTCATACTGAGGTGTTGGAGTGTTTCTAGTGGCCGTTCAGTTACTTCAGTTTGAAGCAGGGCTGTCAAAGTTAAAGGGATAATAACAGAACATTAACACAACTTGTGATTTTTAGGTTGTAGCGGCTCAGTTCTAAAGCTAGAGTGAAGATACTGGTGTCATACGAAACTAGAAAACTTAAGGGATCCATTGGTTTTTCCCAAAAAAAAAAAATCAACCTTATGTCCGAAAAAATGTCTGATAAATGTCCAAAAAAAGTCCAAAAAAGTGAAAAAGGTCTAAAAAAAAGTCTGAAAAATTCTGAAAAAAGTCTGGATTTTTTTTTAAAACAAAGTAAAAAAAAAAAAAAAAAAAGTCTAAAAATTGTCTGGGAAAAAAAGTCTAAAAGAATGTCAGAAAATGTCCAAAAAAGAAAATCAGAAAAATATCCGAAAAAAAGTTTTAAAAAAGTCTGGAAAATGTCCAAAAGTAGACAGAAGAAAAGTCTGATCATGGTATAATATGAAACTACAAAACCTGATGAATCCATTGGTACCAACCATGTCATACTAGCTGGTCATGAAGGAGGTTAAATAATGCTTCAAAGTTACAATACATGTTGGAGAGGGAAAACTGTCATGTCCATTTTCAAAGGGGTCCCTTGACCTCTGACCTCCAGATCAGTGAATGTAAATGGGTTCTCTGGGTACCCACGAGTCTCCCCTTTACAGACATGCCCACTTTATGATAATCACATGCAGTTTGGGGCAAGTCATAGTCAAGTCAGCACACTGACAGCTGTTGTTGCCTGCTGGGCTGCAGTTTGCCATCTTATGATCTGAGCATATTGTTTTATGTTAAATGCAGTTCCTCTGAGGGTTTCTAGACAATATCTGTCATTGTTTTGTGTTGTTCATTGATTTACAATAATACATATATACATACATTTACATAAAGCAGCATATTTGTCCACTCCCATGTTGATAAAAGTATTAAATACTTGACAAATCTCCCTTTAAGGTTCATTTAGAACAGATAAAAAATGCGCGATTAATCACGATTAAATATTTCAATGGATTGACAGCCCTATTATAATTATATTTATTTACTATATACTGTATTACATACAGTATATCGACATACATTGATGTTTCTGCTGAAAAATATAAATACTTTTTGCCCGTCATTTGTTGTCGTTCCAGCTGTTTATCTGATGATTCACAGCCTCAGGAGGTCATTTAAAGCTGCAGTACTCAGTATATTTTTGGCATCATTGGGCAAAGATCCCATAATAACCTTTCAGCATATTGTAATTCAAGTGTTCTGAGAGATAACTAGACTTCTGCTCCTCCTCATGGCTCTGTTTTCAGGCTTTAGAACATCTAGCCTGTGACGGGAGACTTTGACCAATCACAGGTCATTTCAGAGAGAGAGAGAGAGAGCGTTCCTATTGGCTGTGCTCTGGTCATGTGACCAGTACTTGGCGTTCCTTCACCAGATTTCACAATGGCGGCGGCGTCACAAACTTTCTCATTTTACAGCAAAACCGTGCACTACAAGATGATTCTGAGAACATCTGAAGAGAGAAATAGGCATTAACGTAACAGAATATTGATTCATATTTGATCAGCGCTGCCTAGTTTGACCGTTTGGTTGGAGTTCGCGAGTAATTGACAGCCGGCTCATATAGAACAGACCTCAGATCAGCTCTTACTGCTTGTTTGATTTTTTTCAGGTTACCTGTTTTATGTACTACTGTCACGATATAGAGACCGTTTTATAAAGATAACTTTTTTTAATCATATTTGCTCCAATCTCGCCTCCTTCAGCTCCAAGTCTTCATTATTTTAAAAATCTTTGCGTTCATCTTGTTTTCTGTGAGATCATCATTATCCATCAAAATCAAATAAATGTGTGATTAATTGTGATGAACTCTTTTAATGGACTGACAGCCGTAGTGTGAAGGTGTGACTGTAGACAGCAGACTGCTGTTTGACCCTGCGTATTAGAGTCGGTAGAGTTGTGTGTGAACTGACTTGTTGCAGTGCTGTTTGAGGTGTTTCTTGTAGCTGTCGTCCTGCAGCACCACCTCAGGGTTACAGTGGACCAGCCAGTCAGCGTTCTTCTGATCAGGAACATTCAGCTGGTTCTTCAGCTTCTTCCCCTTCCGACCCCGAGGAACCGGAGCTGATAAACCTGGAACCGTAGACAAGGGGGGGGGGGGAGAAGGACAGTAACTACCCCACTGTGGTGAAGCTACCCGGTTGATTACTAACCATGGACTTCTAATAGACTGAACTACACGCAGATACTTTAATGACAATAAGCAGAGAGAGGAGCTTCTCAGGGAAAATCAACGTTTCATCCAACAAAAACAATGAAAGTTAATGGATTCAGTTACTGAACTGGTCGGTGTATCTTTTGGTCAATCCATTTCCCTTTCACAAAAGATTAAAACACAAAAAATTAGAGGTTATTTGATTTTTATTTTAAGATAGAAACATTTAAATTGAAATACAAGGCACGGTGCTGCTGTGTAACTGAAGGGGATGGACATGGATCAGTACCTAGTTTTTTAGAAACAATAAAAGAGTGCATCTCAAGGAAAGTGTGAAAGATATTGACGGATTTGAACTTCCCGGATCAATAACTCATAACTTAAACGTTGTTAAAACACCAACGAGGGCTCTTCATAACCGTAGTGAGGTAGACAACGAGCTTCAACCTCATTTATATCAAAACGAGCCGTCCTCCGAGCTGGACACATAACATTGATCTCTATGTGCAGCCGGCTGTGAGACGAGTGGTCGGGGACCGTCTACAAAGTGCAACGCCAAGAAGATATGCTATACAAATCTTCAATAACTTCAGTTTTATGCAGTGTAGTACCACCAAAACTAATCAGGAAGAGATCACTGATGTGTGAAGTGATTCTGGTGGTACTACACTGTAAAAGACTGAAGTTATTGAAGATTTTTCTCTTTTCGGCGTTGCACTTTGTAGACGGTCCCTGACCACTCACAGCCGGCTGGACATAGAGACTGGTGTTATGTGTGCTGCTCGGAGGACGTAGCTTGTTGTCTACATCACTACGGTTAGAAAGAGCCCTCGTTGGTGTTTTAACTATGTGTCTGTTATGAGTTATTGATCCGGGGAGTTTCTCTCCCACACAGCACCGCCCTCATCGCAGCACCGTCCTCATACGCACTCTTATGCAACTTCCTGTCGCAGAATATGAAAAAACAGGCGTTTTTTCGTTTCTGTCTTCTAGTGATTTTATTTTTTGTTTTTAGAAAAAAAAATCAAAATCAAAATCAACCTGTTTTTTAAGTTTAGTTCATCACTTTTTGCCCCTGATAAAGTAAAATAACTTGTATTTCAATTTGATTTTTTTGTATTTTAAAATAAAAATCAAATAACCTCATTTTTTGTATTTTAATATCTTTTTGTGAAAGGGAAAATCGAATGACCAAAAGATACACCGACCCTGAACTCCACCACGTTTGCACATATGCACATGTTTTAAAGTAGAATGACGCCATCAGTGTCTCCAGAGAGAGCTGCAGGGGGACGTCTGATAAATGTCCTCAAGTGATGTCACTTGAGTCAGCATCGGTTACAGTAAGACTACAAGGCTAACCTTTGCTAATGTATATATCGGGTTATTCTATGTTTAGAAATTAGACTTTTTATGTTGGTTGTAGTAGTCAGGTATATTTATATTGTTTTCCAATATTCTTTATATTGTGTATTCTCTAGATATATTTCTCTAGTGTTGATATGTACATTAGATTTACTGCTCCTGTTCATTACCTGAGTACATCTATCCATCTACCTATCTATCTACCCACCTATCTATCTATCATCCATCCATCCATCTACAGTATCTATCTAGAGTATCTATCTTGACAGGTGACACGAACTAACCAGAGTGGTTGAGCAGGGCCTGGTCCTGGCCCTCCTTGGTGGGTGTGATCAGGTCCCAGATGAAGCTCTTGATCTTGTCGTCACCTTTGTAGTGTCTCAGGCAGTAAACCAGCAGAGCTCTGCACAGCAAAAACAGACAGCTTCTTTAACAGTCGCATTGTTTTTCACACCAATCATCAGCAGCAGAACACACGCACAACTGCTCTGGCACCATGGAGAGGCTCAACATGCTACTCCCATCCTGTGAAGCAGCCTCTGATCAGCACCACGGACAGCAGCCAGCTTTATCAACACTAACCTAACAGCCTGATCTGAGGTCTCATTTAGAAAATGCTGCGAGGGATCCACACAAAATGTTGGCGTACGTTCAAATGAGGAAATGTACGTAAAAGATATTCTGATTTACAAAACGTACACCTGTTAGCGCGTCCTTTCCTCCCATAAATAACATATCAACTTGGAATTCATCATTCCTCATATCCCACCCTCTACACGCCATCATTCAGCCATTAATAATCGACACAAAGCACCTCTCGTTAACAGCGGTGCGAGTCAGAGGGTGCAAGCAAAACCCTGTGGCGCAGTGAAAGTGAGGGCCGGCGTGCGCTACGATCCCGGCCCCGCGGGGTCGGGCGCACCACCGGCCCGTCTCGCCCGTACCGTCGGGGAGGTGGAGCGTGAGGATCCGAAAGATGTTGACAAGAGGTCAACATCGCGCTGCCATAAAGTGGTATCGGAGCCGTTTTGCAAATACAAGTACATGAGCACAGTATCGGACCCGATATCCGATACTGGTATCGGTATTGGTACATCCCTAACCTCATGGATGTTTCTGTTTAGTAATGAGCCCGCTGATCAGAGGATCTTTACGGTGAATCACGGCGACTACCGAGTGGAAGACCAAGAAATGTTTTTTACGGACACACAAATGGAGGAGCTTGTGGGTGAGGAGGTCTCTGGACACTCGTTCCCTCCTCATTCTACCATTCAGTGGTCAGGGAACGTCTACAAAGTGACCCAAAAGAGATGCTATAAATATATTCACTAAGAGCCCTCATGACCGTAGGTGAGAGTAGGAACGAAGATTGACCGATAGATTTCGTCACAATGGTGCGGTAAAGCGAATGCAACCCCCCCCCCCCCTCCTATTCTCCAGCCAATCTCAAGCTCCGTCGTCCCCTCACTCGCGAACAAGAATCAGAGGTACTTGAACTCCTTCACTCGGGGCAAGGACTCATTTCCTGATTGATTCACAACTTCCCACCTGGATATCATCTGAAAAAGGAAGTTTGATAGGTGAACACTATTTATTTATTTATCTTAAGTCTAAGAAATGAGGAGTTCTCTTTACGACACCTCCTCATTTCACTACAAACATCTAAATCAGAGGCAGCAAGCTGGAGGGAGATCACCAGGGAGCTGAAAGTTTCCTCCTGCTGTCGGCTGTATCGTCATTTCCAGTAAATATCACAATATTTAACGTGTGTTTTCTGTTTAAAAAGAACAACCGAAGGAAGAGAAGTGGTTCCGTGTCCAGTCTGATCTCCAGCTCACAGCTGATAGGTACAGGGTTAGGGTTAGGGTTAAGGCCTACGTGTTTTGTCTACCTGACGTAACAGAAGAGCATATAACAGATTCAGTGTGGACACGGTGTAGGAAGTTGGTTGTTGGGCCCCTGACAGCTTCTGGGCCGCTGACTCTCCTGGAACAAGCAGAAAGACTTCTTACCTACAGACCACCTCCATGTCTCTCTCTGCCAGGTGCCATTTAAAGCGGCCGTGGTTCATGATGTCCTTCCACCGGCCCCACCTGGATAGACACGGTGAAGACGTCAGGGAAGTCACGATGTAGATCAGGAACACGGGGGACACAAAGACAGACAGGAAACAAACATAAACAAGAATGTATTTCCTTCACTTCAAACCACAGTGATGTTTGCTCTGTTCTTGTTGTATTTTGGCTCATTTATGTTCTCTGTTGAGTTGAAAACATAAAGATATAGAAGCTCACAAGAAGCTTGTTATTGGTAAACTAACGGTCTTCCCTCCAGGCTTCAGGCTGCGAACTGTGATGTGTGTGTGTGTGTGTGTTTGTGTGTGTGTTCATATCGTTTAGAGAGAAATGAAAAAGAGTCACTTGTTATATGTTGAAGGACGAGGAACCGTCAGCTCTCAGGTGTCTCTACACACCTGCAGTCATACTTGCCAATCTTCCACATTTTCCTGGGAGATTCCAGTTTTTCATCGTGCTCTCACGGTTTCCTCCCGCGGTCACAATTGTCACATTTTTCTCCTGATTTATGACACATTTTTTCATCATCTCAGCCTGTCTCTGGGACTGAACAGTGTGTATAATCCCTACCGTTTCCACCCGGACGACAACAAGAGCTACACCGACTGCCGTTTCCCGGCCGAAGAGAGCAGTCTACGCTCGCGACACAGCGCAGTTTGAGCTCATGTTTAAGCTGTGCTCACCACAGCATGCAGCTGCAGTGAAAAGATGTCGGTGCTAGCTGCTAGAAATAACGTGTTTCAGCGGTCAGTGGTGGTGTTGTCATGTTGTGTCTTAAAGGTCCCACATTGTGCTCATGTTCAGGTTCATACTTGTATTTTGTGTTTCTACTAGAACATGTTTACATGCTGTAATGTTCAAAAAATCCTTTATTTTCCTCATACTGTCGGTCTGAATATACCTGTATTCACCCTCTGTCTGAGACGCTCCGTTTTAGTGCATTTTGATGGAATTGCAACAGAATTGCGTTGCTAGGCAACAGCTTGGGTCCATGTTTACTTCCTGTCAGCTGATGACATTCACATACACTGCAACCAGGAATAAACTGGGACACATTTAGAATGTTGACGTTTAAATCTGTGTAAATGGTCTAAATATTGTATATTTGTGACATCACAAATGGACAGAAATCCTGACAGCTTGTTTCAAATGCAGTTTCTGAATACGGGCTGTGTGGATTTCCCTGTGGATTAAGCGTTTCGATGCTTTCACAGTATTTCTATAGGACTTAAGCCTGCTTTATGATAAAGAAACATGAAAATCTCACTTTTTTTATAATTTGGGACCTTTAAAGGAGCTTCAGTGAGTGAGAGAAGGAGAGAGAAAAAGAAATACTCAAACAGGAGCAGAAATAAATAAAAACTGATGAATATTAGTTTATACCAGAGATTCACACACCAAGTTCACACCAGAGGAGAGAATTATTCATTCTTCTTTCCTGGGAGTTAAAGGTCAAATTAAAAGTTTAACATAAAAATATTGTTGCAGTGAACTTATTATTTAGTTATTTTCACTCTTTGAAAGTCACCAGAACACAGGAAACAAAGTCTCTGAACCTCTAATATTTCTGGAGGAGGACCACCAGACCTCCAGACCCCCCACTACGGGTTAGAAATCCTCCCTTTCTTTAAGGCCTCAAGGTTGGTGAGTACACCTGCAGTACAACACCTTCAGTTTGGGCGTCTTTCTGCAAACCAACCTCCAACTGCTCGGTGCTCTGATATGAATGATGTGTGAAACTTGTCAGGTCGTACCCGAAGATGAGCAGGTTCTTTTCAACCCGGAAGCACTCGGCACGGAGGTACCGCCGGCTGCGCTCGCCCAGGCGGCGAGGCCGACACGGCCGCTCCTCCGAGTCGCTGTCCAGCTCGGAGAACTCCATCAGCTCGTCGTCCTCGAAGGAGTTGTAGTGACGGGTCTGTTTCCTCACCCGAGGCGTGTCGATCACCAGCGACTCCTGGAGGACAGAGAGAGACCAGAATAAAGGAGGGAGACTCCGTGGTAACCAGATGAAGCAGGTGAGCAGAGATCTGTCAACACTGTTATCCTCTGGGGACGGGGGGGGGGGGGATGAAAACACCCTTAAATCTGTACCTTCTCAGATTTGGAGTCGATCTCCACCTCAGCGATCTTGGCCCATTTCTGCCAGAAGTTGGGGTCGTCCAGAGAAATGTCCGTCCTGTTACCAGACGAGACGAAACTGGCCTGAGGACAAAACAAAGAGTCAGATCTTGCTTGATGTTAACTGGGAACGTTGGCACTGAAGCGCAACTGTTTACCACAAATATTGAATATCTTTGAGTATGAATTTGATTCATTCCAAGTATTTCCTCTGACACAGCATTCAGCCTCCATCAGACGGAGGCGTCGTAGTTGTTTGAGAACATTTACTTCCTGTTTCAGGACTTGTACCTTAGCAAATGTGGACCCTTTCCCTTCAGTCTGGATGGTGATGGTCTGAGTTCGTCTCTGAAGTATCTGATCGATGTCTTCCTCGCAGAACTTGGAGCCCTCATCCTCTTCGTCCATCAGCGCTCCGTACGCTCCTTTCTTTAACAAATCCTCCACCTCCAGCTTGGAGAGCTGCTGCACCTGCAGCAACACGCAGCTAGTTATTCCTGATCCACGTCTAGCTGGTACCGTGTGTCAGCTGACCACAAACAGAGCAACATCCAAACAGTACCGTTATATATATATATATAGTACTAGTGTCTCACCCCGTTAAGGCTTCCTTTGCGGTTGATGTCTTGGAGGACGGCCTTGTCCAACCCCAGCTTCAGACTGGCCTTGTCAAACATCTCCCTCTCGTACGAGTTCCTGGTGATCAGTCGGTAGACTTTCACCGCTTTGCTCTGACCGATCCGGTGGCAGCGTGCCTGGGCCTGACATGGAGCGAGTCAGGAACAAGATATGCAATATATAACAATAGTTTAATGTATGATTATGATGCATAATAAGAGCAGAATGTATTATTTAACGCTGTCAAAGTCTGCGCAAATTAATTTTAACACCACTAATTTCTTTGATGCATTGACACAATTTTGAGGTTGTAGCGGATCAGTTTTAAAGCTAGAGTGAAGATACTAGCATCATATGAAACTAGAGAACCTTGTGAATTCATCAGTACCAACCATGTCATACTAGCTTGTCATGAAGGAGGTTAAATAACGCTCCAAACTTACGCTAAATTTTGGCGAGGAGAAACTGGCATGGCAATTTTCAAAAGGGGTCCCCTGACCTCTGACCTCCAGATCAGTGAAATGGGTTCTATGGGTACCCACGAGTCTCCCCTTTACAGACATGTCCACTTTATGATAACCACATGCAGTTTGGGGCAAGTCATAGTCAAGTCAGCACACTGACACACTGACAGCTGTTGTTGCCTGTTGGGCTGCAGTTTGCCATGTTATGATTGGAGCATATTGTTTTATGCTAAATGCAGTACCTGTGAGGGTTTCTGGACAATATCTGTCATTGTTTTGTGTTGTTAATTGATTTACAATAATAAATATATA
>CAKAOH010037730.1:17645-31719 GCA_916701665.1 Sebastiscus tertius | reverse complement strand
ATATATGAATTCAACACTGGATCACACAGTGAATTGCTACATCACCTGACAGATGGACTATGAATGAAAGACTCTATTACGTGATTGAGAAACCTGAGATGTAATACTGGAAGAGTGCATTTGATTGAGTCCACTGTGCAGATCTCATGCTCAGCACGTACAGTACATGATAGCTCTGGATATATAACATGATTACTAGTCAAGCATTCATCTATTACCGTCTCATCTTTACAAGCAGGACGCGATCATCTTCATTATATTTCATTCTCTAACATGAAGTGACGTCTGTTTGCCATCAAATCTGTCTCTTTGACGTTCTCCAACTTGGGTTGAATGTTGGATGTGACCTCAGAGCAATGGCTGTCTGAAGAGTCCAGGAGAAGCAGTTCTGTTAAAATCATTGTGTGACGTCCTCTGTGTAGCTGAGGCTTCTTCTTCCCCAGTGGCTCTCTGGGACCGGGAAGCTCTTCCTGATCACCGGCTCTACCACCAGCTCCAGCAGGCCGGGAGGCTCCGCCACCGCCAGCTCCGTTACTCTGAAAAGATTTGAATACGCCCGGCCCACCAGAACCAGCTGACCAGGGGGGATTCTGGGATCAGGTCCTCTCAGCCGCCGCCAGTACACCCTGAAGTGACGCACCAGCTGGGTTGGGTAGTCCCAGCGCAGAGTGGCGTTGAAGTGCAGGCAGGGAGAGGCGGACTGTGGCGAGATCCCGGCACCACGCAGCCACACCACGTCATAGATGCACAAACCCTGAACCAGCTCTGGGGGAACCTGCAGACTGGCTACGTCCAACAGCTTGGGAGGGAGGGTGGGGGGTAAGAACAATTCAAAAGGGAGGAATTCTCATGTACTTCTATTTCATTTATAAATAGAAAAGGTTATAATTTGTGTGAAGTGCCCTCGGTGCTGAAAACTTACAGTTGAAACATTGAAATAGTTGAAATGGCAGTCAAATACAAATACTGGAAGAGGTTGAATTAACCCTTAAAATGGAAGTGCTGAAGAAGGCTGAAGTGTCAATTTAAGATCTGACCAGAATTTGAGTTTAAAGCATCATCAGCAGAATGTGAAGAGGCTACAGTGTTCACACAGATATCTACTGAAATGAGCATGCTAACCAGCTAGCATGCTTACCAGCTAGACCCGTCCCGGCCCGTCCTGTCTTGTAATACCACTTGTACCTCAAGAGGCGATAGCGAGTCATTAGCCGTGTTTCCATTCAATCGTCAAGCGAATTATAAGCAAACTTTTGAAATGTCACAAAAAATGAAGTACAAATTAGGAGCGTTTCCATCAGCTGGTTTGGAGCGAATAATCTCGGCTACAGCGTAGTTTGGTCAGAAGTTGGCGCTGTAGGCTACACATGGCTGTAAACCGCCAGTAAACAGTAGAAGAAGAAGTAGAGGTTGAA
The DNA here is from genome assembly GCA_916701665.1 of Sebastiscus tertius. Taxonomy (NCBI): domain Eukaryota; kingdom Metazoa; phylum Chordata; class Actinopteri; order Perciformes; family Sebastidae; genus Sebastiscus; species Sebastiscus tertius. The sequence goes on along the minus strand of CAKAOH010037730.1, from coordinate 30,304 downwards.
CCAAGGCCTATGGAAAGGAGGCTGGGTCACGCGTCATCAACGGGTCATATCTGTGGGGGTATAACACATGCGCAGTAAAATCTGGTCTGCACTCGCGGAAATTGAGCCAATCGCAACGCACGACCGCAGCTTCAGTTACACTGCGCATGTGTTATACCCCGTACCTCAAGACCCATGTCAGCCCGTGACCCAGCCTCCTTTCCATTAGCCTTGAGGTTGAACCAGGAACAAAACCAGTCGACTTGGCCAGCTAACCGTCTACGAGAGAAAGATGGAGAGAAGTCTTCAGGAACAAGTTTTCATTGATCTCTCATGTCAGCTGGTATTGGTCCTGTTTCTACTGTCTGGAGACGAAAAGCATTCACGCGTCATGGGAATATCTGAGAAGACGCGGACAGCAGAAACAGCTGATCGGTTATCAGTTATGTGAGTTAAATATTCACTACGTCAGAATTTAAAGATGTTTCCATGATCCATTTACAGTAGCACATTCACTTTTTTTTGACAAAGGAAAAAAAACAGCTCCAGTGAGCGTAAAAACTTTTTTTGCAATTGAGGAAGTTTTACCGAATCTTTCCGTTTCCATACAGCTTTTCTAATGCAAAATTCCCAGTGGGGCTGTATGAAGTACTTCTCCATAGTCAGTGTAGTACTACAGTAGATGACGGTCAGCATGCCTCCAGTTTGGCGAAGCAGACAGGAGTTACTGCACTGAACCAAAGTAATGTTCTGCTGAGGACGGGGCAGCAGCAGCAAACATATTTTAGACACTTAAAAGAAAGGCCCACCTAAAAAAATCCATATCAGTTCTCACCAAAGCCACCAGACTCCATTGAAAAAACAGTAATTTTACCTCTCAGAACACAGGAGTTGCTGGTCTACCGCTGCCTCGATCAGTTAGTTAGTTTGTGTTATTGTGGTTAGTTGGTGAGAGCATAGATGGATATAACGGCTTCAGTTCCCCGTCAGAAAGGGCTGTCTGACGGCGAGGTACAGCGGGGGAAATACTCTAAATATAGTGTACACTTAAACTGATATGGATTTTTTTAGGTGGGCCTTTCTTTTAGGTGTCTAAAATATGTTTGCTGCTGCTGCCCCGTCCTCAGCAGAACATTACTTCACTCCCGTGTTGGTACTCCTGTCTGTTTCTCCAAACTAGAGGTGTGCTGACTGTCATCTACTGTAGTAATACACTGACTATAGAGAAGAACCTCATACAGCCCCACTGAGAAACACCTGAACTATCCCTTTAACCATCATCTACTGTAGTAATACACTGACTATAGAGAAGAACCTCATACAGCCCCACTGAGAAACACCTGAACTATCCCTTTAACCTCCATCTACTGTAGTGATACACTGACTATAGAGAAGTACCTCATGCTGTATACAGTGTATTACTGTATTACTACAGTAATACACTGACTATAGAGCTGAGAAACACCTGAACTATCCCTTTAAGGGTAAGTGCTGAAATCAGTTGTGGTGTTAAAGCAGCTGAACACATTGAAGACAACAGGCTCCGGCTGTCTCACCATGATCTGTCCCACCCTGCAGCTGAACGGTGTGTCCCGAGGCTGTCCGTCCCGCTGGATGCTGAGACAAACTTCTCTAAGAACGCAGCCACGAAGCTCCAGCTGTGAACACCTGTCCCCAGTGACACGAAAGACACAGAAAGACTTTACAACGACATCCATTCACTTAGCTGTTATGTCCCCGTTAGAGTGCCTTACCCAACAGTCCAACCATCTGGACTCTGGTTGCCACACAGCTGAGAGAACAGCCTCACCAACTGGAGCCCGTCATCCTGTTCATCAGGAGACGCACTGACAGCTGCAGAGACACAAGGACAGGACATCAAGATACAGATCTGAAGGACACCTCTACTACGATAAGCTTTGGAAACTACTGAGTATCAATAAAACCTGGAAGCTAATATCCCTGAGTGTGTCGTAGCTGAGGCTGAAGAGAGGTTGGATATTCCAAAAATACATCGGACCTCATGCAAGAACATTTGATCCTAAACCTCTCCTAAGAGAACTAGACGCCTGCTGCGTCCGGCCTCCTTTCCTTTGTCTCGGCCAAAAGGTTGCCCTCAAACACACCGCACCGCAAACAGCCGACGGCCAACTACCACGTACGTTCTGCTCCTGCATGAGAGGAAATAACTCTCCACACCAGCAGGCAGCGGTGGTCTGTATTCATCATTCTAAACAGGATGTCACAGTTCCTCTAACGGCCACTAGAGGCTCACAGACCTCCATGTTAAAATGACCAACTTTACAGCAGAAATAAACACGTTTACAGCCTGGTACAAGCAACCGTTTTGGTCTCTAGAGCTAATTTCCCCGTTCATGACAACTGTACGGGGGTGAATTTATATATAACTCACTCGATTAAATTATATGAAGGATTGAAGTTATGCATAATTAAATGGCTCGACTTCCGTCTGGAAAAGTACCCGGATCTTGGGCTACATGGAACATGCGCAGTAGCGTCTGCTCGGTCACTGGGTCCCAACGTCCCAACGTCCCGTCTCGTTCACATGAACGGAGGAAGGGAAATAACTCTGGATTCACCTATTAGTGCGTTTTACAACTTTAAAAACGTAATTTTTTTAAATAAGGACTATTAGAGTGTTCGTACTGGGGAGTTGATTCACCTAAAAAAAAAAGATCCTCTGAGTTACAGACGTTTCTTTCCCAATGGAAGTCTATGGGAAAAAGTCTTTTTGGGCCCAATGGCATCAGGTGACGGACACCAAAGTTGCAGTACCGCCGTTTGGCCACTACGAAAGTTGGGATCAACGACTGGCGCTCTTCCTGGAGGCTTGGCTGTACCAGGTCGCTAGCTGGTGTCACCTCAGATAATTAAGTCACTGATCTTAACCTCTGGGCCGTGTTTGTGATGTTGGTGCCTTTTGGAAATATTTTCATGCACAAGTCGGACAAATAATATATTATATATATAATAATATATAATGATGATAATATATTATTATCATCATTACTATTATTAAATAATATGTCTTGGCGTGCGGTTAACTGTGCGCCGGGCATTCTGCTGGCCAATGTGCGGCCGTTGGATGATGGGCTGCCACTGGAAGACCTCCGTTTCCAACGGGAAATCGGGAACTGTAATGTCCGTGAAACTTGGCTAAATCCTGGAATCACCGACAGATGCTCACCGACAGACGCTCACCGACAGATCAGACGCTCACCGACAGACAAGACGCTCACCGACAGACAAGACGCTCACCGACAGACGCTCACCGACAGACAAGACGCTCACCGACAGACGCTCACCGACAGACGCTCACCGACAGACGCTCACCGACAGATCAGACGCTCACCGACAGACGCAAAATGTCCGACGGCCGACCGTCAGGACCTTTACTGTTTTCTAATTCAGCAAACTCTCCTAACTGCAAAGTGTAACTGGCTTGTTTCAGCCTGTTCATGAGTCGTTTTCACGTTCATGAGATTAACTATTAGAACTGGGGGGAGGGGGTATGCATTGTGAGAAACTCACATTTGACATCCTGGATGTCCATGTGTGTGCAGAGACTGGCGTCTGTGGTCTTCAGCTCCAGGGAGACTCTGATCCCGGCAGACGGCTTGTAGATAAGGGTCACCAGAGTCTTGGAGGCCAGGGGTACGTGGAGGGAGAAGATCCTGAGAGACACACAGCAGAGTACTGTGCATGAATGTGTGTGTTTGGAGAGGTAGTGATGGCAAGATCACTTTTTCCTCCTACATGAAAATAAAGCAAGAGTGAAGAAGAAAACACACACACTTGGCACAAAGTGGAGACGCGTGAGTGGCAGGGATGCGTCCATCCAGCAGCAGTGAGCAGCCTCCGTTCCAGGCGTCCTCGGGGGAGCCACTGCTGCTCAGCCAGCCCCGGTCCTCCAGCTCCATATGGTAGTACAGGGGCTGGATCTCCTGGGCCGTCAGGTTGAACCAGCTCCTGTTGGTCTCACGCTGCACACACAGAAAAACAAAAAACAAGACCGCAGACATCAATGAGCAAACACCGGCATATCCAGCAGCTACCAACCTGCTGTGTAGACAAGAAATCAAATGTTACAATCAACGAGCCAGTGCAGAGATGTGAGGACTTCCTTGGCGGTAAAATCTAAATGAACTGTAGCCTGGCCACAGACTTTACTGGTAGAACACTGAGGATGAGGAGGAGGAGGACGAGGAGGAAGAAGATGATCACTCAGTAAATCTTAAGACAACATGGATGAGAAGTGCTCTCAGTAAAAACACTGTAACTGGTTAGAATACAGTTTACCCCGGGGACTGAATGAAACTAGAATCATCGCCTCACAGTTGTAAGCCTCCGCATATGGAGGATAGAACCTGCCAAAATCCAAAAATAAAAGAATAAAAAAATAAATGTAGCCAATTGATAAAATGTGACATAAATTGATATTTCTGTTTTAATTTGCTTCTTTATTTATTTATCTCTGTGTTAATTCCCTTTTGTATTTACTCTTCTGTTTAATATTTATTTTTTATCAATTTTTAAATTGATATTTATTAATTTGTTTTAAATATATGTATTTATTTATGTATTTATTTATTTATGCACAATTTTTCCTTTGCATTTCATCCTTTATTTATTTCACCAAACTTATTTTTTTCTGTATTCTTTTCTTTACACATTTTTTTTATGAATTTCTCCCTCATTATGCAAATGAGGGGGCTGTCAACCTAGTTATTCATTTATTTCCATTATTTTGGCAGGTTCCGTCCTCCATATCCTCCAGCCAGTCAAGTGTCAGTTTACATCCATGTCTGTCCAAATTGTCATCAGCTCATGATTTTATCCTGTTAGACATTTGTGTGAAATTGTCATAATTAGCGTATGAATTTTTGAGTTATGGCCAAAAATGTGTTTTGTGAGGTCAGTGACCTTTGACCTCCAAAATCTGATCAGTTTATCCTTGAGTCCAAGGGTACGTGCCAAAGCTCTTAATTTTCGTTTCCTAGCTCCTCGATCCTCGCTTGAACCGGAAGTCCCTCCCACCCTCCATCCCTACCTCCCTCCCTCCATCTCCATCTATCCCTACCTCCCTCCATCCATCCCTACCTACCACCCTCCATCCATCCATCCCTACCTCTCTCCCTCTCTCTATCCATTCCATGGTCCTTTTACCGACCGACACGCTCCCTTACTGGATAGCAGTTACTGATTGGACGCTGCAGCCGATCAGACTGATCTGATAACTTTACCTCTCAACATCACTGGAGTTTTATACCGGAGTGAAAACAGATCAGAGTAAACGTTTTATATTTTAGTTGTCTTCTGATTCACCATCTAGTTATAATCTGTGTTGACTGAAGCTCTGAACAGCAGCAGAAGGACCTGCAGTAGCTCTGCTTCACAGACCGTCAGTGAAGCAGCCTGACAGTCAGAGGGGTTTATAAACCTGACAAACAGATTCAAAATAACTTTCTGCATTTATTAGAATGATTTGTGTTTTCATGATCTGTTATTTCTCCGTTAACTTTTATTAATGAAACTATTAAAGTCAGAGAGAAGGAGAGTCTGTCTGTCAGCAACAAACATCTTCTACATCATTTATCCTCATTTCCATTCAGTCACATGAGGCTGATAATTCCTGAACGGGTTTGATATGAATTATCATTTACATTTTCCCTTGAGCCTAATAAATAATGTCCAGTGTTCAAAAGACACCATAGTCATATTCTGGGTTATTAAATAATGAACTCACAATCAGAATATCAGTAACTACAGACGCTAATAATGAATAAATAATATAAAGTTATTGTGCCAGTCGAGATGGTTCCTGGTCCTCTAAGCAGTCCACAGTAGAAATACAGACTGCTGCTTGCACTTGTCTTGATTAGTATTAGTACAGTTCAGACATAAACAGCTGTTAAAGCCGACTGACAGCTGATCCAGATGTGATCAGCTGCTGCTATCATCAGAAACGGACGTCGCTTCACGTGACGCTTCAGAAGAAACGACGTTCCAATGCTCTTAAAACGGCTTTCCTCGTTTCCTCTGTCCTCGCATGGTTTCCTTGCGTCTCTCCATGCTTCCCTAGTGGGAGGGACTAAGACGCAAGGAAAAGACGCAAGTGAGGGAAACAGGGATGCAATTAAGAGCTTTGGGATGCACCCCTAGAGACAGACAACCTGCATGTCTTTGGGCTGTGGGAGGAAACCTGAGAACTCTGAGTTCGTCCTATAGCTCCTAAAGGAGCAGAATTGAGGACATGAGGACTGAGTCACATGATGAGTTGATGATAACAGACTAGTGGGACTCCAGACTGACGTCATTCTGTTATGTAATGTACTAACCACTAAAGAGATATTTCACCTTTATTCATTAATAAATAATAACTCTGCCAGTTGGCTGAGTGTTGATAATATCCTGATCTGAACAACAATAATACACAATATTTCACACTGACTTCTATACTTCTACAATTGTGATCCACATCTGTGTGATCACAATGAGATTTTCAGCCTCGTGGCTCACATTAAATGACTAGAACTTATTTAATTTATTAATGTTTTAAACATTAAACGACTATAGCTTGTTATATTTATTTATGTTTTAAAATTAAATGACTAACTTATATGTATTAATGTTTTAAACATTAAATGACTATAGCTCATATTTATTTATGGTTTAAACATTAAATGACTATAACTTATTATATTTATTTATGTTTTAAACATCAAATGACTATAACTCATTTATTTATGTTTTAAACATTAAATGACTATAACTTATTTTATTTATTTAGTTTTTAAACATTAAATGACTAACTTATTATATTTATTTATGTTTTAAACATCAAATGACTAACTTATTATATTTATTTATGTTTTAAACATCAAATGACTAACTTATTTTATTTATTTAGCTTTTAAACAAGTTATATAAATGTATATAACTTATTTTATTCATTATTCATAGAGACAATAGGACTGGACCAAAGTGTTGATTGATAATTATCAGGCTAATATTATGATTATGCCTATTGTTAACTAATTATTATTATTATTATTATTATTATTATTATTATTATTATGATAGCCTCCATTCAGTTCTCATTAAACTGGGCCTGCATGACAGATGTTTTTCCCGCCATGTGTCGACTTGATGTCAACATCTGTCTCCGGTTTAATCTACAACTTCAACATATTCCATCAAACTGCGTGAACGCGGCGGGAACGCGCATTCTAATTGAACTCTTAATGAAATGAGCGAGCCGAACCGCGCGCTCTTATCGGGCCAGTAACAGGCTCTGAGGTGTTCCTCCGCGCGCGCCCCGGGTGCGGATCACACTGAATTAATATGTGCGTGTTGACGCACGGAGCGGCTGATCGGTGCCGATGCTGGTTATTGATCTAGAATCATTCAGCTGTTCGATGGCTCAGCGGGCCTCCGGCCTCTCCTCTCCTCTCCGGTCCAGGCCTCTCAGGTCCCGGCCTCTCCTCTCCTCTCCGGTCCGGGCCTCTCAGGTCCCGGCCTCTCCTCTCCTCTCCGGTCCGGGCCTCTCCTCTCGGGTCCCGGCCTCTTCTTTCCGGTCCGGGCCTCTCCTCTCCGGTCCGGTCCTGGCCTCGCCTCGCCTCTCCTCTCCTCTCCTCTACTCTCCTCTCCTCTCCGGTCCAGGCCTCTCCGATCCCAGCCTCTCCGGTTGGCTCTCACGCCGCCGACCGTTGCACTGGACCGGATTAGAGTCGGTTAATAACGTGCACGACGATAACAGTCGGCCTGCAGGGTGAGTTAATTAGTAACAGCTGTATCCGCGTGCGACCAACCGGAAACGGTTTTAGTGAGAAAACAAGAAGCCTCCAACCAATCAGATCAACGGAAGGTTCCACACGTCACTTATTTTATTATTAGTTTGATCATATTCATGTTGATAATAATAATAATAATAATAATAATAATAATAATAATAATAATAATAATAATAATGAGAGTTTGGATCATATTCATGTTGTTGATAATAACAATAATAATAATAATAATAACAATACAATGAGAGTTTGGATCATATTCATGTTGTTGATAATAATAATAATAATAACTATTATTATTATTATTATATTATTATTTTTATTATTATTACCCCCCCCACACACACACACACACACACACGCACACACACCGGAGCGCAGGCCCGGATCTGAGGCCCGAGGCCCGAACCGGAGGCCCGGACGGGTGGCCCGATCACGGCTGTAGTGGCCCGGCTGGGCCGGTTGGTGGCGGTCGTGGTCCGGACTGGAGGAGACGAGGAGCAGTTAGTTTGTCCTCTCCGGTCTCCACCGCAGGAGACAGCCTGTGTCATGAACTCAAGTTAAAGAAGACATCTGAACTATAGCGAACTAATAAAGGATGAGTCCGAGTATTTATGTATTTATTTATTTACTTATGTATTTATGTATTTATCAGTCCGAGTATTTATGGAAACTAAAATGTTGTCCGATGATATTGTGATCCAGTTCTTGTGAAGGAAGTTGACTGTGACTATATCTATATTTTGTTCTTCTTTTTTTAACTGATGAAATATCTAATATCATCTGATCTTCATCTTTAACCATTCAAACTATAATTCTATCAGAAGAAATAGAGTCTCTTCGTGTTTAAAACTCCTTTCTATAAATGATGATTCTCAACTTCTCTCAGTTTAAACCGGTTATTGTTTCATTTACAGCTGATCCCTCCCACTGCTGGGTCGGGACATTTAGAGAGGACATTTACTGCTGTCATCGTGGCGGTGTGTCCCCCCCCCCCACCCCATCTCTCCATTTTGTGAGCTGTGTGAGACCGCCAGTCTCTCTAGTCTCTCTAGTCTTCTGTCCTCTGTCTCCAGTCTCCAGTCCTCATCGGGACTCTAGTGAGTCGGACTCTCAGACGGTTAAACTCTTTGAAAAACTGTTTTGATTCTGATTCGTTCATCCAATCCGGACCGTGATCGGGACCGGAGTGACCGGAACCCGGACTGCACGAGGGATCCAGATCCAGATAAGCGAGCTGGACTCAGAATAAACATTATGAATATTAGAAATATAAAACAGAACCACAGCAACAGGATCCAGAGAGGAGCAGGTCTCTGGTCTCCTCCTCTTCATCAATATCATACATCTTCATTCAGCTTCGCTCCGTCAACAACCGATAATAATTAATTTCATTAATTCATTATTTCATTCATTAATTCATTCATTATTTCATTCATTTATTCATTCATTTGTTATTTTATTCATTAATTCATTATTTCATTCATTTATTCATTCATTCGTTATTTTATTCATTCATTCATTCATTATTTCATTCATTCATTCATTAATTCATTATTTCATTCATTTATTCATTATTTCATTATTTCATTCATTTATTCATTAATTCATTATTTCATTCATTTATTCATTATTTCATTCATTCATTCATTCATTCATTAATTCATTATTTCATTCATTTATTCATTATTTCATTCATTCATTCATTCATTATTTCATTCATTTATTCATTCATTCATTATTTCATTCATTATTTCATTATTTCATTCATTCATTCATTATTAAAACGTCGGATTGTTTCATTTCATTTCATCAAGCTACTTTTTATCATTTCACAAAGCTCATCAGTGTGTTTAATAATTCTGAAGCTGTTATTACATATTTATAATGAAGTCTGAATGTGATGCTGGTTCATAATAATAATAAATAATAATAATAATAAATACCCATATACATATCGCCTATTTGAAGATGTTTTCTTCTGGAACTTTGTGTAAAACATTTTAATAAAATGTCATAACTGTAAAAGTCATATTTACTGCAGAATTAATTTGGCTTTCAGTAACTTCATGTACCTAAGTACATTTACTCAAATACTACACTAAAGTACAACGTTGAGGTACTTTGTGCTACTTTGTACTCTAACTCAAGTCAGTAGCAGATATTATACTTCACACTCTACTCCATTTATTAATAACTTTAGTTAGTTAGTAACCAGTTGTTTATGAGTTCAGATTAATAACACAAAATAGAATCAACTAATGAAATATGGTGGTAAATTCATAAAGTAATTAAAGTAGCTCCTCCTTCCCCAGCTGCAACATTAAAGTGAACACATCAATGCATCAAAAATTAGATTAAAACAACATACAGTATTCTGATTAGCATAAGTCATATTTTTACTTTAGGTACTTATGTATATTTTGATGCTGTTACTTTTGTAGCTTAAATTTTGTAAAGCAGGACTTTTACTTGTACCAGAGTATTTCTACACCGTTGTATTACTACTTTTACTGCAGTAAAAGATCAGAGTACTTCTTCTATGGCTGCTTTTCATGTTACCATCATGGCTACAAACTAGTAGAAGTATCATCAGACCAAAAGTTCTTCTTCTTTTCCTCCTTTATGAAACTGTACTTCTCTCTGGATCACAGTACTTCTACTCATTGTACTAAGTTGTTGTTGTTCTCTACTGAAGAAAACATGAGAGCCAAACCTCCTCTGCCCTGTGATGTTCTAACAGTGAAATATATCATATCAATATATCATTTATGGCAGCAACAAAAAGGGTCTGATATCAAAATAAACTTTAAATGTTGATCATCAAGTATTCTGAAAGGGTTACATGTAGTACAACAACACAGTTCAGGCAGCAGTGAAAGTAACTAGTACCTTTACTTACTTACTTGGTATTTTATGCCACTATATACTTCTATAGCTCAGAAGGAAATATTATGATTATTACTCTGCTATATCTGTCTGACCAATAGCTGGGCCTTTGTGGATTAAAATATATGATGATCTTATAAAATACGATTCATAGTTTAATATTAAAATCACGACACTGAGCTCCATCCCAACCAACTACTGCAGTAAAATACTATTTACATATAAATGAGTAAGTATAATAATAATCCAATAACATAATAACACTCACCGGGGCCAATTTTCTGCACCCTTCATGTCTCTGATAATACTCCTGTACTTTTAATTAAGCAACATTTTCAAAGTGCGTATCTCTACTTTTCGTCCTCCGTGGTGGTTTGATGCCTTTTACCAACAGATTCCATAAATGAAGCAGACAATGAAATAATAAATCCATCAACGTTCTGCTTCACTAACACATCTAGTATTTGATATCTATAATCTCTGTGATGTCAGACAGGAAGGGAAGAAAAGATTTCATTTACTATTTTATCTGAAAGATGTGAATTCTAACGGTTTGAAACTCGCTCCATCGAGCACTCGAACAACTTTGAACTCAAATGTTTCTGGTTTTCTTTAAAGTAGCAGAACATGAAAACAGTCTAGTTTTTCTCAGTTCACCAGAACGTCCATTATTGGACAACATTTAGACCACCAGTTCACCAGAACATCTATTCAGCACTAACATTTGATTAACTGCAACAACAGAAAGAAATCATATTTAATCATTTTGGAAAATGACAGTGACACATGAATAAACAACTCTCTCCTCCAGCCACAACGATCCAGGTTCCGTGTGAGGTCCAGGTTCCCAGTGAGGTCCAGGTTCCCCGTGAGGTCCAGGTTCCCCGTGAGGTCCAGGTGTCCAGTGCAGTTCAGGTTCCCCGTGAGGTCCAGGTTCCCCGTGAGATCCAGGTTCCCCATGAGGTCCAGGTTCACTTGGAGGTCCAGGTTCCCAGTGAGGTCCAGGTTTGTACTCATTAAAATGAGCAGATCTCAAAAACTAAAAAAATGTTAAAGTTAAAATAACTTCTAGAGCATAAATAAATGTTTCGTTCATGTTTCTACATTTAGAAATATTTTAGATCGATATGTTTTTTGTATTTATTTATGACACAATTATAATACTTTATAAATAATTATGATTTATTGACTTATATAACTTTTTAGCTTAGGTTGTACAGATTTTGGGGATATGAAGAATTTGAAGATACTCCTGGAAATGACATCACCATAAGCAAAAGTACCAATGTAGGCACTGGTGGACCATTTCTATTGCAGAGTTCAAAGGGTTAATAGAGAAAATGATGAATTAATGCTCTTTTTTTTCACAGCGTTCTACGGTCTGCTATTACTTTAGCAGACCGTTACTATGTATATCAGACCATTACTATGTATAGCAGACCATTGCTATGTATAGCAGACCGTTGCTATGTATAACAGACCGTTGCTATGTATAACAGACTGTTGCTACGTATGACAGACCGTTGCTACGTTTGACAGACCGTTGCTACGTATGACAGACCGTTGCCATGTATAGCAGACCGTTGCTATGTATAGCAGACCGTTGCTATGTATAACAGACCGTTGCCATGTATAGCAGACCGTTGCTATGTATAGCAGACCGTTGCTATGTATAACAGACCGTTGCTATGTATGGCAGACCGTTGTCATGTATAACAGACCGTTGCCATGTATAACAGACCGTTGCTATGTATAACAGATCGTTGCTATGTATAACAGACCGTTGCTATGTATGGCAGACCGTTGCTATGTATAACAGACTGTTGCTATGTATAACAGACTGTTGCTATGTATGGCAGACCGTTGCTCTCTATAACAGACCGTTGCTATGTATGGCAGACCTTTGCTATGTATAACAGACCGTTGCTATGTATAACAGATCGTTGCTATGTATAACAGACCGTTGCTATGTATGGC
>CAKAOH010037730.1:0-14463 GCA_916701665.1 Sebastiscus tertius | reverse complement strand
TGCTATGTATAACAGATCGTTGCTATGTATAACAGACCGTTGCTATGTATGGCAGACCGTTGCTATGTATAACAGACCGTTGCTATGTATAACAGACCGTTGCTATGTATGGCAGACCGTTGCTATGTATAACAGACCGTTGCTATGTATAACAGACCGTTGCCATGTATAACAGACCGTTGCTATGTATGGCAGACCGTTGCCATGTATAACAGACCGTTGCTATGTATAACAGATCGTTGCCATGTATAACAGATCGTTGCTATGTATAACAGACCGTTGCCATGTATAACAGACCGTTGCCATGTATAACAGACCGTTACTATGTATAACAGATCGTTGCTATAGGCGCAGCTCTGTTGTCAGACTCTGGCGGACCGTTTTTGTGTCAAATTATTGATTTCTTCAGTAAGTAGCCGTGTAATAAGCAGGATAATGTACAGCGAGCGGGTCATTGTTGTGAAAGAAACCCCAACTATGTTGTTGTTTGGGATTCTTTCACCACAATGACCCGCTCGCTGTACATTATCCTGCTTATTGTTTCTGATGCTCTGTGTCGTCCTGGTTGGTACGTTTAGTTTTGGTAGCATATATACGCTAAGGGATGCACCTGATGATTCCCAGAGTAACAGAATGATGGAGAACCATACTGAGCCACTATCAGAAGAACTTACATCTGATGTTTTTACATTATTTAAATGAATCAACCAGGTCTGTCCTCCACCAGAGAAGCTGTTTGTCCACTAACACTCACTGATTGATTAGTTGATTTAATGGACAGATCTGTGAAACTGAGGTTCTCCACAAAGAATCACACAACTTTAAATCTGCTGTTTACCAGAGATGGAAATAAGTTATTCAGCATGAAAGAGACCAAAACAAGTGATGAGTGGACTAATGAACTAGAGGGGACAGCTCTGGGATCAACTTAAAGCAGAAAGCACTGAGCTCAACATACTTCAAGGTTGTTCTAAAAGTCCACAGAGAAGTTCTACCTCAGGAGAAACACTCAGATATTAGATATTAGATATTTATGGAGACATGCTATCATGAAAACCATTTTATTTTGATGGTAAAGATTGATTTTTGTTTTGTATTTTAGTTTTCATATTCCATGTATTTGTTCTTCCCTCCCCGTGCAGATCGTGGACAACACAGGACAACCTGCTCTGACATCTCCGTCTATGGACAGAGAGGCAAATGTCAACTCATAATTCAGATGTGGTTTTAAAGCTGTGGGAAATAAAAACAGGTAAATGGAGCTTTCACACATCACATGATCTTCATCAGTAGATGTTTGAATTTCTATTAAAGGGGACAATTTCTATTAAAGGGGACATGTCCTGAAGAACTAACTTGTTCAGTGCTGGTGTAGCCTACATACAGGTATCTGGAGTTCCTACCAACCCACAGACTGTGAAATCAGACAACCAGTCAGTTCATTATGGGCTGTCTAGATCAGTCTGATGAGAACTACCTTTGCAAAGGTGCACCATCTCTCCAGCCAATCAGAGCAGACTGGGGTCTTAAAGAGACAGGCGCTAAAACGGAGTGTTTCAGACAGAGGGTGAATACAGGAATATTCACACAGACAGGAGGAGACAAATAATGTGTTATTTGAATATTAAAGTATGTAAACATGTTCTAGTAGAGACCCAAAATAGTATGAAGTATGAACCTGGAAATGAACATGATGTCTCCTTTAAATGGTCGTCTGCATCTCCTCATGAAGATCATGTGATATGATCAAAAGCTCCAGAACAGCTCTTAAACAGATCTTGAGGTATATTTACAAGGTGGAGAGTAGACGTTGTTCAGCATTCTTGACATTAGATGTTGTTAACGTGCAGGTCATTTCTGTTTTAAACCCATCTTAATGAATGAGGTTAGTGTGAACGGTGAAGAAGAGGAGAGATTTAGGGTCTGTTAGCAGGTGGTGAGAGCATAATGAAACACATCTGGATAGCTTTCACATGCACCGGGCACTTCCACCCTTATTACGTACACATAATGAAATAATAAATAGTGGATGTACACTGGGATGTCCACATTTACATTTTCAGCTCAGACTGTCAGACTGTTAGTCGACCAACAGGTCAATTTAATTCAATTCAATTCAATTCAATTCAATTTATTTTTATATAGCGTCAAATCATAACAGAAGTTATCTCGAGACGCTTTATATATAGAGCAGGTCTTAGACCGTACTCTATACTTTAGAGACCCAACAAGAGATCCCACCAAGAGCATTGCAACACGCTGTGGCCAGGAAAAACAGCTTTGTTTTCATTACAAGAGTCTGTATGTTATAGAGGGACAGCAGCCTGTGTCTGCTCACTGATGCTGGATCTCATTAGTCCAGCAGCAGACATCCAGGTATTTACAGCAAACACTCGTAGAGAGCTTTGGAATACAAGGAATCAACACATTTGATGACTGACATGCGACTAGTTCTCTTGTATTGTTTGACACAGAAACGTCTGCTTTGTCTTCAGTCTGGATGTATGAATGAACCTATGACTTCTAATACGCCTGATTCACATCACACTTCATTACAGGAATCATATTTAGATGATGAAAAATATAGAGATGTGAATATAAGGTTTACACGTGTGTCTGAGATCATACAATATTTAGCCTCTTAATGAATTAACAGAGATGTTAGTGTGTCAACAGGTCCAACACAGTGTCACAGTAGTAGTAGCCACCAAAGTTCATGTTTTTGATCCGTCTACAGAGACAGGAATTTACCTTTTTTTTCGTGACACTTTCACATGACCTTCAACAATGTATTTTTTGTACGTTTTCTTACGAATGTCCAGCAACACGTGATGCACGTGTCAATATCCGCTCCAGTCTTTTCAAAATAAAACTACTTAGTTAGGTTCAGTAAAAGATGGTGGTTTGGGTTCAAATAACACTGGAAGTGCCGTAACTTAAGTACAAAAGTTACTTGACAAAAACGACTTAGTTAGCTTCCTCCCTATTCGGCATTCAACACTCTCTGTACTTCCCGGTTCACATTTACATAGTTTACATACAAACTGATTTTGTGCTGAACTATCATGAAAATAGTGAAATTGGTGTCTCTGTACATGATTGAATACATTAAATTTGGTGACTATTTGGTGAACTGCTGAGTGACTGTGCTGCAGGTTTGTTCCATTTGGTGAACTGCGGGCGTCAGTACTACAAAATACGTTTATGGTTTGTGTTATGTTTACAAAAATGTAAATCTATTGTTAAATGTTGTCATTCAGTTAAGGAGAAACCATGCCTGTCATTGTTTGGTTTCTTTTTGACTATAACCCTAACCCTGTCCATCTACTGACTGACAGGCTGCTGGGATTTCTGCCACGTGTTGCTCACCTTGTCAGGGACCTTAAAGTGGCGTAGTAGATGTCTGTTCAGTCACTATCTTTCGCCAAATGAGGTAACACTATGGTGACAGAGCTGATGGCCCACTGACTAAAGTATTGCAGTATATATATTTGCGGTATTATGAATTGGTGTCTGTGGTGACATTTCCCAGAAAAAAATGCTTTGAATATACACAACACATGAAACTATGCGCACAATTCTGAAAACTTGAAGCTCATGAACATAGAAATATAATTTTTCTATTTCTATTTCTATGCTCGTGTATCAATAAAAAGACTCCAGACTGATGAACTCTGAGAACAACGCCACTGTTTTTCTCTTAATCAACCAGGACTGAAATCTTACAGATCGCCACTTTAAAATAACAGGTCAAAATATAAAGTTAAGTCTTACTCTACATTTTTGGGTTTTTTTGTCTCTTGAAAGACCAAAACCAACAGTGTGTTAGTCCGTCTCCGAGACCTCTCTGACTTCCTGTGGCTCTCAGCCCACTGGTACTCAAACAGGAGGAAGCGGTGACTTTGGTGGGGACTATTTTCAGCGGCGGATTAATCCACATATGGTGCTGCAGTTGGTGTCAGCATGACGGTGTGTTAGTGGGACACACACACACACACACACACACACTACCTGTTAGTAGATACCTTCACTGTTGGTTCGGGGTCTGAACATGGAGTTAGTTGATCATAAGAAGCTTCTCTGTAAATGTTGAGATGATGACAGGTGGAGCTGCTCTCTGTAGGTGTTCTCCTTCCCCAGATGTTTCTATTAAAAGTTAACTGGAAAGCTTTGATTCAGCTCACACTACATTTCCCATGATCCCTCAGCTCTGTGAGAAATGAACATGCGATTTAATTATGTTGCTTCACTGGCAGTAAATATCCGCACAGATTCCCTGTCTGCTTTACTGGCTCCTTTAGATGACTCAGTCTCACAGCAGTTCAGGAAATAGTCACAAAATTGAATCTGTTTGATTCGTCGACATAGACACAAATTTACCTTTTTTTCATGACACTCAGCACGACTTTCAACAACATATTTTTAGTGCGTTTTCTGCGTTTTATATAGATTATAGAGTTTCAAATCAGAGTGAAGGTGGTCATAGAAAAGCATTATTACCTCATCAGACGACAAAGTCATCATCACCTCATTCAGTAATCTGAGGAGGACGAGAAGAGGTGAACATTAACCCTTTAGTGTCCTCCTGCATTCACCCAGTCTCTCCACAGACCTTTGATCTATCCAGACTTCTGTTGCATCGTTATAGAAACAAGCACTGAAAATAATGGATCAAAAACAAATGAAATGGACCCACTGTATAATTCTGAAAAAGTATATGCTGCTCAGTTTTGATAGTTTTATCAAGTTTTATTTTATCAAATTGATTTTTAAATGTGTGAACAATCTCGCAGCTGTACTTTGTCCATATGTCACCAAAATGAATACCAATAAATAATAATAACCACTATAGGGGATCAATAAGTGGTACCTGCAGAGTGGCACAGCGCATAACAGCCTTCGGTCAGTCCTCTTTTTCGGTAAAAACAAACATTTGTGGAACGCCCTACCAACGGAAATAAAAATGCAACCTGACCTGAAGACGTTTAACGAGACGGTGAAACACTGAAACTAAACCAAACCTGTGATCACTGATTATTGATTGGGAACATACATATGTAAATAGATTGTAATGTACAATGTTGTATTATGTAATTATATGTATGATGTGCTATTCTGTATTTTGTTATTTATGTTATTTTTTTATTAAAAGCCTAACCAGGGACAAGATCTGCAAATTAGCTACGGCTAGAAGTCCTGTATACGTTGCATCGGTTGCACTTTAATTAAGTGTAACAATGCCTACATGTATTGTCTCTGTCAAATAAACTAATAAATAAAAATAAAATAACATTTGATGGTTCCAGCTTCTTAAATATGCTTCTTTTCCTTGTCTTGGTTACTTGCACCAAACGAGACATTTGAAGACATTTGAAGACATTTGAAGACATCTCCTTGTCATTTTTTCAGTTTGAGCCTGAAACATGAACTCCATCTCAACCAGCTACAACATTCAAATACAATTTACTGCATAAATTCAACAGTAATAATAATCCATTAATATCATAATACAGCTCTCACAGGGACCATAGTTCTGCATTACTTTCTCTTTTCATACGTTCAGTACATTTTACTATTACATATTTCTGTGACATTTTCTATGTGGGACTCTACATGGAATTATTGTTATTATATCGCAAATTTTACTCCAGTAAAAGATCTGAATACTTCCTCCACCACGTTAAAGGTGCAATATTACAGGTCAGCTTTTTACTCATCCTACTCAGCCAGTACATGTGTTAATGAAGCCACAGAGGAAAAACTTTACACTAGTTGTAATTATTTTAGCCATGAAACTGTAAAACCTGCTGAACTTCAGATTGATTCAGAGTGTGTAGTGTAGACAGACCATACACGATGACATGTGAACATGGACGGTGACTCTGAGAGTCCATCTATGGTCAGAGACGTATAGCATATATATATATATACATATATATATACATATATATATATGTATATATATATGTATATATATGTATATATGTATGCTACTATCCTATACTACTTCCTCTAATCTGGCTGGTCTTGATAAATAATGTTCACTGATCTCCTAAAACGTCTGAGTTTGTTTCTCCTGAATTCAGAGGTCTGCTGCAGGCCTGTGACTTAATACTGCTGTATGTATTATGATTTATTTATTATTTATTTCATGGTGCATTGAGTGGTTGTGAGATATTTACCGGTGAAATATTGCGATTTTTTTTTTTTTTTTTGAGGATTCCCATTTGATCATTATTCACCATTTATAGCCTACAAACATTTGAACTCAACCAAACCAATCTCATTATAATTCATGGTTTTAGTTTCACACTACAGGTGAAGAGGGTAAAACATTTAACTAACCGATATCACCATGAAACCTCCCCAGTTCATTACTCACATTAAGACTATTATTTTTTGTATTACAAGTTTTCTGAAATGTTATGTTTAAATTTGCAAATGAGGCATTATCTAATGCTAACTTTGGGTGAATTTAGGAGAAATCTACAGACACAAATAGACGAACTGTAGTAAAATAAACCCCTAAATGTGTATTCTGGTGATTTTCCTGGCCACACCGCGTTGCAATGCTCTTGGTGGGATCTCTTGTTGGGTCTCTAAACTATAGAGTACGGTCTAAGGTAGAGAGGATAAAGGAGGGGTGTATAACCTTGTATTGTATCTGTAACCATGTATTGAATATGTAACCATGTATTGAATATGTAACCATGTATTGTATCTGTAACTATGTATTGAATATGTAACCATGTATTGTATATGTAACCATGTATCATAGATGTAACCATGTATTGTAGATGTAACCATGTATTGTATCTATAACCATGTATCATAGATGTAACCATGTATCGTAGATTTAACCATGTATCATAGATTTAACCATGTATTGAATATGTAACCATGTATTGTATATGTAACCATGTATCATAGATTTAACCATGTATTGTATATGTAACCATGTATCATAGATTTAACCATGTATCATAGATTTAACCATGTATTGTATATGTAACCATGTATCATAGATTTAACCATGTATCGTAGATGTAACCATGTATTACGATGAAAAGCATCTTTATTGATGTGATAATTACGGTTTTACTCTGTGTTCCTCTTCTTTTCCTACAGGTTGCTTCACCTAATAAAGATCATGCTGTGGTTAACATGTGGTTTAATGGTTTTAATGACAGATATGATAATTAAATTAATGTGATATTAACATATGTTATATGCTAAAACTCTAACTCCATTTACTGATTTTAATCTACTATGTCCCAAACATATATACACATACAGTATGCTGTCAGGGACAATGCAGATTAATCATACCTCTAAATGATTATTGTATTGTTTACTTGTTGGAAAACACGCCAGATAAATAGAGAATATGATATTAGTCCATCATATTTCCTCCTGTATGCAGATGAAAAAAGGACTTATGATTTTTTTTAAATATGATTTGCTCGTTTGTAAGTCTTGTGCATGAGGTGAAGGGTAGGCCTACTGTACGAGCACTGTACAAGCACTGTAGGAGGGTTTGGATCCATTTTGTGCAGAGGAGCCATTTTCTAACCAAGCGAGCGCACGAGAGTGCCACGTTGCCTCCGGGCGTGTTCAGTTTGGCTACAAAGTCTAACGGCCTGTCACGCACACGCACACACGCGCGCACACGCACACACACAGACACACACACACACACACACAGAGCCTGTAAAACCCAAATTCCTCACATGTAGAAATGTGTACCAAAACAGGAGAGCGTGACACACGCACGCACTGCACGGAGCGCCAGAGTGAACCACAGCCGTGCGGGAAGGGGGGGCAGCAGGCCTGTGCATCAGCAACTGCCTCCATTTTGAAAAGCCTGCATCCGCGCTGAGGGGCGCGTGGTGTGTGTGTGGCGCTGTAGCCCGGCAACTGCGCCATCCTGTCATTTCCAGTGCGCTGAGACATGGGACAAACCAAGGCCTGTTTTATGGCGCACACTGCTGCGGTGAGATGGTGGTATGGTGGCCATAGACATATACAGTATGGTGACTACCGCCTGTTGGAGCACCACGGCCTCTCTGAGCGGGTACAGCCGGGTCAGTGAGGCGGCTGCGGAGCTCCTACAGCCCGCTGGAGCTCCACCAGCCCGCCTCGTCCTCTTCCTACAGCCCGGTGGAGCTCCTACAGCCCGCCTCGCCCTCCTCCTACAGCCCGCTGGAGCTCCACCGCCCCGCCGCCATATCTGCTACAGTGTTCCAGTTAATGGGGCTCTGAGGCAACAGTGTATCACAGTGAGGTTCCGCAGGTTCCAGCAACTGAACCCTGGCGGCCCCTGAGGATCAATGGGGCCCTGGACCTTTTGTCCTCCCCCCGTTCCACACAGCCCGAGGTTCACCATAGGTCATTTATGTAACATCATGACGACTAACTTGGGGGGGGGGGGGCCTTCACATGAGTTAGCCTCAGTTAGCTTAGCTTCAGCTGGAGCCTGGTGTTTTGCCGCACGGGCAGAAGCGCGTGTGTGGCCGCCTCGCGTTGCATAAAAGCCCCGCTGTAGTTCAGCACGCGCAACCTCCACAGTACAGAAGGGAGCAGTACGGGATTATTGGGGGGGTCTTGTGTGCCCATGCACGCGCACACACACGCGCTCATCTGGTGAATACCCCAGGATGAGAAGGGGATGCCCCCTTCCCTTCCTCCTCTCCTCTCCTCCCCTCCTCCTCTCCTACTCCAAACACACCACGTGGTTTCCTCTTTGCAAACAAAAAAAACGTGAATTGGAGTCGGTGGAGGGGCGACGTCACCCCCCCACCGAGAGGGAGAGAGAGAGAGAGAGAGAGAGAGGAAAACAGTTTTTTTCCCCGACCTGATCCCGCCATAGTTTTCCCCCACTCCTCCTCCTCCTCCTCCACCAGAGCCCATCACCAAACCCAGCCAGCCCTCCTCCTCCTCCTCCTCCTGCTCTCTGAGCGCTAGATAGAGGCTGCTATAGGCTGCTGCTGCTGCTGCTGCTGTATCCGTGTGCCGGGGCCGGCTGACTCCTCTCCTGCTCCACTTCTTCTTCTACTGGATCTAAATTGTCTTTCTACACTTTGACACAGTTTTTGTATTTGAGAGAATTCGCAGGTGATTTACTGTGCTGTTGCTGAGCTCCCTGCTGTCCTCCAGAGCGCCGCTGACACTCCACTACATCTCCTATCTTGTTGCGCTATTAGCACATTGAGGACAGAAACTTTTTGCTGGCTCCAGGTTCACTTATTCCGGGCTTTGTTTTTTTGGGGGACTTTTTGAAGAACAGTTTCCACCATGCACAAGCTGTACATTGGGAATCTAGGCGACAGCGTGACTGCCGAGGACTTAGGGAAAACCTTTGACGAGCACAAGATCCCGTACTCCGGACAGTTCCTCATGAAGACCGGCTACGCGTTTGTGGATTGTCCGGACGACCAGTGGGCCATGAAGGCTATCGAGACGTTCTCTGGTGAGTTCAGGGGGACTACGGACCGCCACAGACCCCCTTCCACCTTTACTTTCATTCATTGTGAGAGGGAGCGGTAGCGCCGGTGTGCAGCTCCGGCTCCGTGCCCACCGTCAGCGGTGCGCCCCGGTTCCGCCGCCGAGGCTTCTAACGGATACAAATAAATTCACACAATTATTTTATTGATGCTAGCTTAATGGCGCGTGGAGAGCCACACGCACAGGGGAGCCATAGAACTTTATCAGGGGGGAGGGACACGCGTAACGTGAACGGGAACCGTCGCCTCCAGCTCGAGCCGCGCCGCGCCGTGAAGCCCGCGGCGAGCGGAAAGCACCACTCCACTATATCTCTATGTGACCCGTTCAACGCATTACAATAGTGCGAGTACTGAAGCCTGCGTGGTTCAGGCTGCTGCGTGCATGCGAATGGTATTTTGCTGTGTTGCACGCCTCGCACCGGGCTGAGGACCGTTACTGTTCGAGGCTCGAGGCACCCCTCCCCCTTTAACCGGCTCTCCACTATGACAAAGATAGAACAAATATGTGACACCGTGTCCTCTCAGGAGCAGCCTCCTCACCACCTCCAGGCCTCACACATCTCATACATGTCCGCTAGTGTTGAAGCTTTCATTCACTGCCTTGACTTCTCATCGTTGTGTACCGTTACCGTGAGGAGGCAAGGTCGCCATGTCAGCTCCTTCATGAACCCTCACGTGAAAGCTCAGCAACACCCACACACAGCCCAGCACGAGGACTTCTAACGAATATTAGTATGGTTATGGCTGTCCTACTGCTGGGTGAGGGTCCCAGTGTCTCACTGTGGGGCCGAGGTGATGTTCTCTCTCTCACACACACACACACACAGTTGACTTGTTCCAGGACAGTTCGGGCCCCTGAACGTCTCCCCGTCCTCTCAGCTCGGCTTGTTTTGGACTTGTTTAAAGAGCCGCAGGTTGATAAAGTTCGCCTCCATGTTAGCCTCCATGTTAGCCTCCATGTTAGCTCGGCCCATGTAACGGAACCCCCTCTTTAGGCCCGCAGTAGCTAGTAAACAGTTAGCATGTAGCCACAGTGTGTTTTATAGATGTCTTCTTCTTCTTCTTCCTCCAGGTAAAGTGGAACTTCAGGGGAAGCGTATGGAGGTGGAGCACTCCGTCCCTAAGAAGCAGAGGTAAACACCCCCTCTCTGATATGACCCCTTCATGTGTTGCATCACCTTGTCCCAGCCTGTCTCTCAGGGACTCACACCCGACTCCATTAGTGGTGCTCTGAAACGTTCTAGCGGGTCTGCTGGTGCTGGGTGTTGTGGTGTTGTGGTGTTGGGCAGGTCCAGCTCAGCTGGTTCGGTTGTGTGTTCTGGTTCTTGGCTGTGTGACTGTGGAGACTCAACTTTGTCGCCATTGCTGTGAAAGTGAACTGTGACAGCTTCAGCTTCAGCTTCAGCTGTCTGCTCTGTTGAGTGTCTCTTCATTTGATAACGCTGCTGTTGGTTGAGTGAATACAGGCCTTTATATCCTACTATATTCAGCCTATATCTCTAGAATATACACATGATATGCTCTGTAAAGTCATCACATAAATAGACAGTCAGTCCTACAGCCCAGCAGGCTGCAGGCCTTTCATCCAGCTCCACTTTCATTTCATTTGTTTAATATTTATTTGAAGTAAAGTCGTTTTTCCATGCTAATGACCAGCAGCTTTTTAAACTCTTGAGTTTGGGACTCATAGTCCATTAATTGTGCACAAATTATTTCCTAACACATAGTTATTTATTTATTTATTGTTTTTACAAAATAGTTTACTGTGTGCATGTGAATATTTCTGGCTGTAAATTATTTAAATAAAAAAACAGTTTTTTTGGCTTGCTATAAAATAATAACCACAATTTAAATTTTCCAGTTTCTAATTTTCTAACTTCCAACTCCTTTCCAGGAGTTCTAATTGTTTTTTTTTGTTAAATGTAGAATACGTTATTTTATTACGTTATGTTCTGTTGAACTTCATTCATTTCTCGTAAAAACAAAGTTATGTATTTAGATTTTGTATTAATTATAATTGTAATATAGCTTAATGTTATTTTAAGCTGATGTGTTTGTAGCCTGCTGTGAATTAAAATCGGTCAGTGGTGTAGATATTTGATTCATCGTGAGTCCAAAGCATTTCTCAGACCTGTAGGGTCCGGAGGATAAACTGGGCTGATTGTGGATCAGCTGCTCTGTGCTGAGAGCCAGACTTGACCTGCTTTAAACACTATTATGGAATTTGCCTATAGACCATCATTCATGCCTGTAACCTTTGGCACAGATACGAGGTGAGCAGCGAGCACAGTCCTCCATGTTTCCGCCGTTTGGCCACACGTGTGCGTTATGCGTGTATCTCCTGATGGAAAAGGCCAGTGAACGGACGTAGATTTCACCATGTTGGTTCACTGTTGTCTTTAAATAAATGTGATTTTTTTTTAAATCAGTATTTGTGTGATTTTGCGTAAATGTGCCCAAATATTAGAATTGGAGCTGTTTTCTGTGCGCCCGCTTTGCGCCACGAGAGCGACCCACGTTGCAACATGGCTGTGGCGCAAATAAAAGCCACCAGTGTGGTGTTTCTGCACATGTACGCGTTAATGAAGCAGTGAGATGAACGTCAGTTCTTGTCCGAACCGCAGACCCGGGTCACTGTCCGTGTTTGGAACCAACATGGCAGCAGGCTGTGTTCTCCACTGGTCTCCGGCGGGGCTGTAAAGAATGTCTGTGCATCCAGGTCACAGCCGGCCCTCCCTGTGTTAACCTTGGACAGCCGGAATGATAAAGGTGCTCTGTGAGAGTAGGGGCCACCGTGGGCGAGCCGGGGCCCTCCGTGGGCTCCACAACACGTGGTGCTTCCACGCAGAGAGGAGTCACTCCACGTCAGGCAGCAGCGAGGCCAAAATGGCGCAGCTGAGTGGAGCTGCTGCTGCTGTAGCTTCACCCGGCTCGCCCTGCTCGAGCTCACTGGCCCGGTTCATCTCTTCATGTCTTCACCAGTTCAACCAATGCAGCACGAGTGGCTTATTCATTTTAGGAAGCCTCGTATTAAAATGGCCGTTCATACACCCAGCCAGCGAGAGCAAATTATCCTAATTATGTTTCAAATGATCCTGTTTAAATATTAATATCAAACATCTGCTGAGCTGCAGTATTTGTTTCATATTTGAGTTCATAAAAATGTACAAAATAATTTCGTGAACGTGTAAAATATCCCAGCAGTCTAACAAAAGTAGTGGCGCATTAATTAAGGGATTTTAATTTGCGCAAACAGACTGCGTTGGTTTTGTTATTGGTGACGTGTTTTTTTTCATTTAAAAAATCAGACCGAAGTAAGCTAGATGATTAATTAAAATATAAAATATTTTACCCCATAAACTACATAACAACCTGTTTCATATCAATTTAATAAAATTCAGAAACTCTACTGTGTGTGTGTGTGTGTTTGCGCGTTTGCGCGCGCGCGCTGTGGTGGTGCGTGGCTCTCATGAATCAGTGCTATTCTGCTATTTATTTGATATTTTGGTTTAAACACCATAAAGTTTCTCTGATGCTTTTTTTCTGACATGGAACCCAATAGAGGTGTGTGTGTGTGTGTGTGTGTGTGTGTGTGTTGGGAGGGAGTGGCGGGTATTCAGAGGGAACAAACCCTTTATGTGATGGGGGAGGGGGCAGTCCTGTAACGGGAAGTTCGAGGGTTCAATTCCTTCTTTCTGCTCTGTGAGTGTTTGTGCTGAACCCCTGAGAGGCTGCAGGGGGGGCCCATGGCGGCCCCCCCACCCTGCTCTATGTGTGTCTGTATGAACCAGAGATGGTGGTGGTGGTGGTGTTAGATGGACATGGAGGGGTTTCACATTTCAGACACAGTGGTAATATTCATCATGGAATTGATTGAAATTAGTGAGAGGCTGAGGTTAGCCAGGGGGAGTGGGGTGGGGTTGGGGTGTAGAGGAGGGGAAGAGTCAGTGGGGGGGTGGGGGTCGCTCAGAGGGAACAGCCATCCTCTTTGGAGAGAGAAATGTATAGAAACACTGTAGTGAGCAAACCTCCAACTGGTGAAGGAACCTCCTCTGCTCTGATAGTGATGGACTCAACAGCACCATGACAGCTGTTACTGCAAATGATTGATCCGGATTTTAGTGCCATAGAAATAAGCTTTAGAGTTACAAATAGTTTATAGGTATTTTGGGGTATATTGTTGCTTTTTCAATGACAAAGATGACCCTTTTATAACCAATTAAATAGTGGTTATTTGTTAAATGCTGAACACAGAGGGACAATGAGGCACAGCGTGTTTTTCAGCTGTAACCCTGAAAAAACACTAAAATAACTATGTTAACTCAGTAAAATACGTACGGAACTAACGTAATAGAAGTACGGTCACTACAAACACATCTCAAACGTCACGTCAGAATAACTCAACAACACTTTGGAACAGTCCTGTGTTTTTTGGATCCATCCACCATCAGCAGTCTCTCTGAGTGGAGCAGGTTTACGTTGACACTGCTGTCAGTACAGACTACACGGCGTACAAACGACAAACCAAAAGCAAAGGTGCTCTTATTGCGCGCAAAATGACTCGCAAATTTATACGCCATTTAGTGTGACAAGACTGGTAAATACGCGGTGCTCTTAATGCAAAAGAAAAGAAGAAAGATGAACATCCCCTGTGGTTGGCTGGTCAGTAGTATTGTTATATTGCGGTTATTGTGAGGAACCTACCTACAACTGCAGTAACACCCAGCAGAACCAATGAAACACTCTACTACTACTGCTACTACTGCTACTACTACTGCTACTACTACTACTGCTGCTACTACTGCTACTACTACTGCTACTACTGCTACTGCTACTACTACTGCTACTACTACTACTACTACTACTACTACTGCTACTACTACTACTGCTGCTACTACTGCTACTACTACTACTGCTACTACTACTACTACTACTACTGCTACTACTACTACTGCTGCTA
>CAKAOH010037729.1:45427-68865 GCA_916701665.1 Sebastiscus tertius | reverse complement strand
ATTAAAAATACTAATTAATTAGAATAACAAAAAATAAAACTTGTGCATTAAGAGGAGTGCTTCAATTAGTTCCACCATGGCTATATGGCAATTTAAACGGCAATTACGTCTGTAATTGTTTTACCCCGTTCTGCTTTTGTGTCTAAAGACTACTTGAAAACAGTGTGAATACAGCCCGTCATAAAGGCACATGAATTCCAAGGCGTTTAGCGTGCAGTAAGTACCCCTATCTTAATTTTTGTACGCCGTGTATCCTGTACTGACTGCAATGCATCTGTGTATAAATGCTACAGTAAGAGTAGGTGACATAGAATAAAAAGTGAGAAATACCACTTATGGTGGGAGTGTTGTGAGGTGGATGGCCCAACAAACACACAACTCTTAACCAGGAGACCCGTGTTCGAGACTGTTGTTGACCGGTGTTTTGTTACGTTGGTAACAATTGTCATGTGTTTCTTAAAGACATTTGTGACGTGTTTTCCGTAGTTGTTTCCGTACGTGTTTTGCTTAGTTTGCATACTTTTTTTAAGCCCAACCATGATGTTTCCCCTTACCCTAACTAACAGGTTTTCTTGCCTGAACCTAAGTGAGTAGTTTTCTTGCATAAACCTAAATGCGGACGTTTGCGTGGCCTACAAATGACACGCGAAAAGGCGAAAAATGTGTACTCATGGCACGCAGATTGTCAGTGTAATGTTGTGTTATTTATATGCCTTCCCATGAGACCAGGTTGGGGGATAAGAAGTCATGCTCACGTTTGTTTCGTCCTCGTCCTGGTGAGTGTAGCAATGTCAAGCTTTAAGTTTTACTTAAGTGAACATGTTTAAGATTATGTTCATCAGTGCCAACATTTGTTGATTAGTGCCAATTTGGCAGTCACAAATATATAAATATAAAAGTGATATTTTAAGTTAAGTCAAGTTGAGCTTGACTCCAGATCACCATTCCTTCATGAATGAATTAAAGGAATGGAACTGTTGAAACCCTCCAATGGCTGCTACAAATTATAATGCTAAAAAAATATGTGTTTCTGTTTCTTCAGGATGTTGGGCTGAGTGATTGGGCATGCAAAGCACCAACCACCGCGGTAGCAACTTTTAAATAGTTAAACATGTCTAAAGTTAACCGAACTCTAACCATTGACAAGTGACAAAGAGGAATGGCTAAGAGCTTATTGGAAGATTAACATGTGGAGTTGTTTTTGTGCCTTAATTTGCACGAATCCAAAAAGTAATTGGTGTAAAATGCTCATAATATTAAGAAGGAAACATCTTAGCTAGCCCGCTGTGCAGAATTGACTATAAGCTCCAGCAATCTGGTCAGAGTGAAGGCGAGATAATATATCCCTGTTTCAAGGTGCACTGCTACTGTGTGTTGATGACTGTTTAATGAAGAGTAAGAACGTTTGACAGGTTCTGTGATTTTTGCTGATCAGTTTAGAGTTTACCAGGTGGGACTTGATTGGTGACAGCTGATAGAGCTGCAGGCTGATAGCTTTGGATGGAAAATGCATCACTTTGCTATGCTTATAATGTATCAGGGAAAAAAAAAAAGTAAAACAAGTGAGCAGATCTTTTATCATAATCCTGTGTGGCTGAAAAATAATACTTCTATATTGACACCATTGCTTATAAGTGAAGCTTTGTATGTATACACTGCAGTCACCTATGAGTTTTTACACAAATACATCTGGCATATGTCTGGTATATTTTTTGGAAACAAAAATGATTTTTATTTTATGCTTCTGTGCTCTTCTTGTGCAAAAGGAATTTCTTGCCAAAGCTGAACTTTCTTTGATTTTTTTTTAACAAAAGTTACATGTGTCAAAGGAGTTTCTGTTCTTTTAACCTGTGGTGTCGGTTGCTGTTTTGGGGCACTCACTGTTCATTTCTCACTACCTGTAGAGCTAACTTTGGTCAGTGATAGCATTTATCACTGCAGGACAGAACTAAATGCAGACTCAGAGGCAGGTTGATACAAAAAAAATACTTTAATTGACCAAAAAAAGCCTAATAAGCCAAGACACCCACAAGCAGGCATATTCCAGGTACACAAAACTCCACATGACAACGAAGAAAAACTGGGAGAGAAAGACACAAGGAGAGGAGGGAGATAACCAGCAGGGCTGATGAGGAACAGGTGAAACTCATCAGGGCGGGGCAGACAATCACACAGGTGGGAAACCAACAAAGGCAGGAAGTAAATGAAGACAAGACACAAGAGGAGAGGACTTTCAAACTAAAACAGGAAACAAGTTATGTTGAACTTCATTTTACAGGTTTGCAAATTTCATAGTAATTAGGTGATAATTAACAAGCAACCTATTTAAAAAAAAAACTATATTTACCTCAAAATTTATCAAAAAATACTCTATTATAAAAATTATTTAATAATTATATTCCGCTATTTCCCAATATCTAGTAATGTATTTAATACAAGGAACATAATACAAAGATATTTTATATGCTTTTTTTCTATGTCTGCTGATAAATAGATAATAATTAGCAAATAACTTATTTGAAATTTCTTAAAAAACTCCCTGAATCATTACATTAGCTACCAGGTTACATTTGTCTAGACAATAAGTCACACAACGGTGAGACTTGTGCCTGGTTTTGGTTTTCCACCTTCAATGAAGAGCAGCGCACGCAAGCTTCTCAAGCTTAAGGGCCCTATTTTAACAGTCATATGCTATTTTAGCATATAATTATTAAATAATGTTTATAATAAAGTCATTTTCGATGCATTTTGAGGAAAATATAAATATAATTTGGCAGTAATTCCAAAGAAATTTTAAATGGGTTACTTGCTAATCATCACCTAATAACCATGAAATATACGGACCTGTAAAATGAAGTGTTACCACAAATTATAACAAAAACCCTCAGACCATGACAGCCACAGCAGAAATTGACGTCAGTGGGTTGCATGCATCACACGCAACTTGTGACAAAAAAAAAAAAAAGACAGAAAAAATCCTCAAACAATAAGTCAGCTAACTTGAACAAATGAATGAATGACGTAAAACAAAAACAGTTTGATTATCAGGCTAGATGTTCTTGTCTATCTGCGAGCATGTCTAGTCTGTTTAGTCAGGGTCAGACTACATTCTTTTTCCAGATGGTCGCAATGTCAGATCAGGTGATCACGGTGCTGCTGTGATTTGGCAGAGAGACATGTCACACTACACGCTGAACACCTTAACAATCATAGCTTGCGGTTGTTCACGTTCTGCATGACGTGCGCATGCAGGTGGTGAGGCAGAGATGGCCAGAGACAGACCTCTGGGATCAGACATGTCGTCAACCATGGTGACTGAAGCGTCACTGAGCAAGATTTTGTGAAGTATCTTCCACTGTGATTCACTATTACATGTTAACATGACATGATTTTTTCAGATCCTGGTTTCAGCAGTGTTAGTTTTGGCAGCTATTTTAGATTTAATCTTAGTTTTATTACAAAAATGCTTATTAGTTTTAATCACGTAAGTCATTTTTATCCTTCATAGTTTTAGTCTATTTTTTTGTCAATGACTACTCAAAATGTTTTTGTTTAGTTTTAGTCACCAAAACGTAATTTGATTTAAGTCAAAATGTTTTCTCTCTTATGTTTGTCAGCTGCTTTTTATTGTTTAATCTTAGTCCTGTTTAGTCATCAGATTATATTGAACATTTCTCTCAATTTACTCAAACTAAAATTTGATCTTATCTCTGATGTAAAACACACGTTGAATGCAGCTTTACAGTTAGTTTGAGTCCTCCTGGCTGCGCTTATTAATGATGCACGGTCCAGTCTACCCACCCAGCATGCTGTGAGACAAGAAGGACGGAAATGGACTGAGTGCTGCCGCAACAGCACATTGTGAGTGTGTGTGTGTGTGTGTGTGTGTGTGTGTGTGTGTGTGTGTGTTTGAGACAGAGAGGGAGTGACAGAGAGAGAGAAAGAGAAAGTGGAAGGTGACAAAACTAAAGAAAGATTTTGGTGAAGTTTTTATGTTTGTAAAATACATTTTAATCTTGTCTTTTTTCGTCAAAGACATTGCATGTTTGATATCGTCACCGTTAGTGTTTAATGACCTATGTGCCGCCTCGTCATCGTCTCATCTTAGTCGTGGAATAAAAGGTTGTTTACAAACATATTTCGTCATACTTTTTGTTCACAAAATTAACGCTGGGTTTCAGTAAATGTTCAAGATCCTGCATGAGCCTGCTTTCCTCCTTTTCCTGCAAACACATCTGCGTAAATGTGCTACGGTCAGAACTAGTGATGTTAAATAAAAAATGAGAAAGACAGCCTATGACATTGGTGACGTTTGTAACATGTTTTCTTTAGGTTATGTTGTTTACATACATAGTGTACTAAGTTTACGTACTTATTTTAAGCCCAACCATGATGTTTTTCCTAAACCTAAAAAAGTGGTTTTGTTGCCTAAACCTAACTGTGGCCATTAACTTAGTTTTGTTACCTAAACATAATTCACAATGTTAAGCCTGATACACCTGAAAAGCCTGAAATGTTGTTCTATTTCTACACCTTCCAATGAGATCAGGATGACTGAACTTTGCAAACATAATGCCCGAAACATTCAAGGACAAACATGTTTTTTGATTTTTTTCTACCTTGATAAAAGAATTAAGAGCTGACAAATATGAATAATTTTCTGAATGCAGACCTTTTTTTTCAATTCAATGGCGTACACCAATATGCAGGAAAAATAATGTTTTTTTTTTGTTGTCGCGTATCTATTGTTTTCACTTAGAGCAAAGGGAAGAAAGCTATTGTCAGGTGTGTGTGCAGTGAGCCCATCCTGAGGATAAAGGGTGTAATGTTCAGCCTCAGGCAGCTCAAAGTGGTTGCTGTGCTTGGCACCTGGGACCTCTGTCTCTCTGCAGGAATTGGCATGGAGCCGGCAGCTCCTCTAAGAGCCAGGTGTTGTTTTATTTATCTCAAAGCACAAGTGACCTTTCTAGAAGAACGCCGTAGAGAGACCTGCCTCTGAGGGCTGTCTGCTTCCCCTCTCTTCTCCTCTGTCACATACCCCCCAGTGAAGGATGAGATTGAGGGCCATCAGCCAGGCCTGTCCCCAGACTGTCAGAGAAACAGACCCAACTTTTAGTTGTTTTACTCTAAGACTGACTGGTTCCTTTAATTTCAACTTGAGTATGGATGTTCCCCCTCAAGGAAGCACCATTTGACTCTACAGAAGAGGGTATATCTTTTTGGCAGGTGCTCATGTTGTTCCATGTTGACAGTTTTTGGCGTTTAAATGCGAGATATGATTCACCTCAAGGTAAGTTGCTGATCCAGCCTGTGCCTAACTTTGAAATTGTGAAAGACACAAGTAACAAGGAATTACTGTAATGTTTATCTAGCCAGGTGAAAGGGAATGGTGTTGAGGTTGACTTGGTGGATAGACAATTTTCCAACTTTCCCCTTAACACTCTTTCAGAAGTTGTTGTTGGTTGACTTTTCTTCAAACTACAGTGAAGCTACTATTGATGTCATGCTAGCTTTGTCAGCAAGAACAGTAAACGTCATTGATCACAGGAAATGTGCATTTTCCGCTTGTTACATGCATACAATCTCTTTTCAAAATCAACTTCCCACGTTTACTTAGCTTTTAGGTTTACTTACGCAACAAAAAGTACTTGATTAGGTTTAGGAAAATATCCTGGTTTGGGTTCAAATAAGAATGTTTGTTACGTAACTGACGTAGTTAAGTAAGGACGTTTCATAACAAAACTAGGGTAAAATAGGGAAATTGGGAATGAGAACGGGTTGCATGGTGCCATATTTGGACTACATCATCAGTTACTAAATACCTAATCACAGGGAACTGCCAGGTTGCTGTCACAGTCTGCTCTCTATGAGATTTGTCATAGAACGTCTACAAGGTTAAAACAAACAAAGATGGCTCCCTTTGTGCATAACATGGTGAGACCTGAACAAAAGCAGTCATGCCCGCCTGGAGTCACTCTAGTTCTAATCTCCCTCTTTCAGAATTATAACAACCATACATTAGAGTGAAACAGATGGTTACTATGGCAACATTGCACGGCCTTGTTGGTGTCTATGGTAGAACAGCTGCTATTAAACATAGGTGGAGTGATTTAACACAACCAATGCAATCAGTGTTCTGTAAATCACTGAATACCGAGCTGATTACAATAGAGCGGAAGACGAAAAAAAACAACTTTGTAATGTATATGAATATTTTTGTCAATTTTAAGCCATTGTAGACATTCATATAAATAACTTAAATGGATTATGGCTTTGTATAGAAGTCAGTTAAATACTATATTGTAAATATTTGCTCGATGAATGTATGCATGATGTTTTTAGCTAAAGAAATCTTTATAGAAACATGGATAGCAAATAATAAATCTTAATGTAGTACAATTACTGAATTACATGACATTCTAATGTTTAATAATATAATAATGCTTAATGACAAATGTGACCATCTTGAAAGTGTTGCCGAAATTCAACACAATTAAGAAAAAAACAGCTTTAGTATCAATTATAGGGTTTAGAGTTGGGTCATGTTCTAGCTGTGGCATAGCGCTGAAACTACAAATTACTATTTTAATTTAGTCCCTTAACCTTCATTTTTCCAACCGCGATCCATGGCTTTGTATTGTTTAGATCTGCTGTTCTGAAATCATTCACTGTGTTGGTGATGAGAGGAGAGGCTGTAAAGACGTCCAAACATCATACAAATATCAGTATATATGACTTATAAAACCTCATATCTGGTGGCATCATAGGACATCTCAGAGATTGACTATATATTGAAAATAAACAAATAATTAATTCAATGAAAAATAATACAATTCATACAATATCATTAAAATATGTTTAAACATTCATACAAATCAATATCAGCTTCCTCTGTGTGCTGGGAAATAGACACACGCCATACCCATTTTCATATCACAGCTTGATAACGATTATAATTTTATCTCAGCTACAAATTTGCAAACCAAACTGTGTAAACATTGCAAAATGCAGATAAATAAGAACCGCAGTGAACACAACATTGGTTAGGGTTAGGTCAATCAGATATCAGTCTGATAGCTGATGGATAAGCCTCTCTGGGCAAGGGTCTATATTTCTGGGGTTCTGATCACTAGGTGATTTGTTAATGTTTAACAGGGGGTATGGTCATTATAATATAGATCCAAGACCAAACTGATGGAACGGTTGGACTCAGAGAAAAAGTTGCAATTACAAGTCTGTCTACTACTTCAGCACCACGGACAGGACCAGGGGTTTATCAATACACAACACAGTTAAGCCATGGTTGGGGCCATAGATTCTAACGTGCACAGACCTCAGTCAGATAAAGGATCAACGAGTCAGAGGTATTGCGGGTCGCCCACCAATCGGAAGGTCGCCAGTTCGATCCCTGGCTCCTCCAGTCCGTGAGCTAGCTACTTAACCCCAAATTGCCCAAATTGTGTGAATGAGTATTTAGATTAGATCCTAATGGGCAGGTTGGCACCTTGTACGGCAGCCTCTGCCATCTCTGATTGTGTGTGAATGGGTGAATGCTGACATGTAGTGTAAAGTGCTTTGAGTGGTCGGAGGATTAGAAAGACGCTATAGAAATGCAAGTCCATTTGCCGTTTACCATTTACTAACATATCCTGCACTCTATCTGCTATGAGGGGATGGAGAAGGGGGTGGCAGGTTATTTGCCAATTTGCCTATTGGCAATTTCCCATGGCTAAGTTGCCATTTTATAAGCTTCTTTTCCGAAATTGCATTTTGGCCACTGCGCTCTGCCTCTGTTGCTCTCCACAGGGACTGTTTACCTGAATTCAACCAAAGCCTGCTCAAACACAATTGAACAATACTACTAAGACTACAAACAGAAATCAAATCACATCCGATGCCAAAATCAAGTCAAGCCTGCATATGAATGCAGAATCTCTTCATAGCGATTAGGTTTAGGGCAAGTACTCAACATTCAACAAACATAGGTAAATGTGACGTGATTAGAAATAATCCAATTGAGTTCATTCAGTTATTTCAACCACTCTAATATTGGAAATCATTGGCAAGATGGATCTGTTCTAGAGACAGCACTCTCTGCCTATACATCTGATGTCTGTTTTAGGTCCAACAAGATCACAATTAGGTGTATTAGCCATCTTGGATACCACTGCATTACACAAACAAGTAATTGCGTGATGCTAGATTATATGCCAGCAATGTCTAGGCCAGAGGAAAATGTTACATTTCAAAGTACTATAGACAAATTATATTTCAAGAAAGAGAAATATTTTTCCATTTCATCCATTAGCTCTAATGCGGTTAACATGCATTTTTCAGTGTTGCCGTGGAGAGTAAACGTGATTATCCACCACTAAGTGCAAATCAAGTTTACTTAGATAGACATTTTATGCTTGAACAGTAACTATGTGGGTAATAAGTATGGCACACTTGCATTAAGAGGTGTCCAAATGGGTTGAGTTAAAAGCATGCATTACTGAAGAGTGTGCACATTCGCCTTTCATAGCAAGTATGTCTCAACCATCTGTCTTTTTTTAAATTGTGTTGATTCGTCTATTGCTAGATTGCAGGTTCACGTGATTTATCAGACTGCCATTTAAAGTGGAAATATTCCCTATAATCTGCACACACAAAGAGGGAACCACGGTCTTTATAATGCCATATAGGTATCATGACAAAAAACAAAAAAGTAACATTACCAATGATGTTTTTAATCACTCTATGGTGTGTGAATGTCATTAGTTAAGAACGTATGAGGTGCATGCACAGCAAAACATTAGCCCAGTCATTATCCGGCATATTTGTTTCGTGTGAAAGATACCCCGTTGTGGCATTTCATTTGGTTCATATTTACAGCAGCTAGCTAATTTTGCTTAATGACTTTTTCTTTATTTAACGACTCTGCCCCGCTTACTCTGTCCATATCAATTCAGGGGTAATAGACCACAGTGAAAGTCGTTTGAATTCTAAATACCAACCAAATGAGTGCACCAGTCAATAGACGAATAAAGCATTTCATGTTTGAAATGTATTATCTTGGGATGAAGAGTCATGCAAATGTATATGCTCTCTGTCTAGCCCCTCTCTGTCATTTAAAGGCACACAAATACACACACCTTTTCTACACAGCATCGTTTTGTTCAAGTTAAAGATAACTGAAAGCAGGACATCAGATAGCTTGTTGTCAAGGTGGTTTATCACTTTTTAGAGGTACTTTCTTACAAATAATTTACTGTTTTACACACAAACTTTTGTCTAGTGTAAGTTTAGTATATTTTCAAAAACAATATTAGCACCAGTACTGTCAAGTGTATGCGCTATTATCCAAATGGAACTCAAAGTATCATCCAAACAAATAACAAACATTTATTTTGGAATCTATTGTGATGAAACCCATAATAGTGTCCCCTACGGGCTGCAATGTTCATCACACTTCACAATATGAAACAAGAATTTTTATAGAGACTTACTGCTCAGCTTGGTGTCCTAAAAATGATATGCCCATGCAACAAACTGCAATGTGAATTACGGAATTACGAATATGTTTGTTTTTGACGTATCACAAATACGCTTCTAATAACAGTCCATGTAAGTTTGTGTAGGGAGCTTGAGTGGTGAATGGGTCAAACATGTTTTTTTATTACTAAGACCTAAGAGGATGTCTTCCAAATGAAACAACGAAGTATGTTAATTTAAACGCGCAAAATTGATAGCGTGAAAAAGACTGCATTCTCTATCAGGGTAAATGTTACCCGCTCATGCTTATGGCCTAAATGGCATACATTTCTTTATTTGGTTTTATCTTGACAATTTTTAAAATAGGAGTTGCTACAAAACACACTTTTAGGAAAAGTCAACGACAAGTGTTAAATGTCATGGTAATCTAACCAATAGTAGCCAAAAGTATCTATGCTTTGGGCCTAAAATGACAATCTTAAGGCTTTAACACCAGCCATGATAAAATGTAATGTCGCGCCCCTGCTCACCCATACTGCTATCACATAAGACGTTCTGTAATATCTTGTGTCAAGTATAAGTATGAACACTTATCTTGTCAAACTGAGTGGAAAAATCAGAGAGCGAACATTCAGGGCAGAGAAAGCTTTCCTTTGTTAACCTAGATCTCTTGCTTTTATGTGCCTGTGATAACTTGTAGCATCGATGATGCAATTTGTCATCGCGAGCACGCTGTGTGCAGTTTCTATCACACTGCGGGAATTTTTGGTAGTGAAGGTCAAAACAGCTACCTCTCAGATTCGTGGTAAAAACAGGTAGTGTGTTGTATGTGCAAAATGCCACAGAATGCACAAGCAAGAAGAGATGGACAAAGAAAGATAGGGAGAGAAATAGTTCAGTGCAGCAAGTGTCCACTCTAGTCCTGACAGAGAGTGAGCCATGTTGAAGAGCATTAGGTCTGAAGTTAAAGAGAGCACTGACCTGACATATCTTGGTGAGTAACTGTTGTGTGCTGAGCTTGATAAATAATGGAGCAGAATTTGAGCTCCTACAGATAAGGGCAGTGAACTTGCTCTCAGTATCTCTTCCTCTCACGGCGTCTTGTGCTGCGTCTGCCTTTGAGGATCCTCGGTGTCTCGGAGATGACCTCATTCATCATTACATCACAACTTTTGCATTTTTCATTGCTGAACGTACTGCATTAAATGTCTTTCTCTGAGATAGCCTGGATAGTTATTACAGCACAAGGCCGTTGCATCAGAATATACATAATAGCATATAATAATTCTCACAGTAGCCTGATTTTTTTTTTTTTAATTAAATATGAATCTGCCTCTGACTTTAATTGCTGCAGCCATTATAGTGTGTGGCCACTTGTTAACATAGCTCATGTAAAGGAATGATTATAATGTGCAATTTATAGTGCATATTCGTCATTAAATAGAACTACAAAAAAGCCCTCAATCCATTTGAATGTGAAAAAATCCGAATTTAGAGCACTTTAATTGTACTATAAGGACTGGGAAAAAGTGCTCTTGGATAATATTAAATCGTAAAAATGAAAGTAGTTCTTTTCGGCCCCATACATCTTGTTGAATTCCACAGAGAGGGGTAAATTGAGCACAGTGTGGAATCTCAGCTTCACATAATACATATTATTTGAGTCCAGTTCTTGAGGAAACAAATGGCCTCTCTCTCCCGCTGCTGTGTTTGTATGAAGACACTCTCAGTGTGTTTGTTTTGGATGGCTTCTCCACTGACCTCCATTGTAAAATAACTACTGATAAATAGAGAGCCATAGCAGCGACTTATAAAGACACCACCATCCATCCACACTATAATTATGTATAATATGCTCACACTGGATATCAGGGTTATATATCAGTTGCCGGTCTTGGCTGTATTTGCCCTGCTTCAGCTGCGACCTGTTACGGTTGGTTGAAGAAGTGGCAAAACAGTTTAAGGACGGACAAACAAATTGGAGCAAACCCTCGTATTTTATTCCAATTGAATTCCAGCTTCTGATCAAAGTAGACAAATTAAAACAAATTGCGACTCTTGTAAAGGACAGCGAGGAAATTAAGTGTTTAGAAAGCCGTATACTGTTAAATGAGGGCCTTGCATATTTTAGTGTAATTAAGGAATTAAAAGGGATATAACATTTTGGAAATAATTCCATTTCACTTTGGATTTCAGTAATGCAGCGGCACATAATCAACGTTGGTTAAGCTGATTCTGACTGATGCAAATTAATTTGAAGTATCAATTTTGATTGTGCTGCTGTCTTTCACGCAATTAATTATACTTTTCAACTGAATGCATGCGTGGGGATAG
The DNA here is from genome assembly GCA_916701665.1 of Sebastiscus tertius. NCBI lineage: Eukaryota > Metazoa > Chordata > Actinopteri > Perciformes > Sebastidae > Sebastiscus > Sebastiscus tertius. The sequence goes on along the minus strand of CAKAOH010037729.1, from coordinate 57,057 downwards.
CAGGGACTGCTTTACGGTGGCTGACTTTTTTTATCTTTCTGATATAATTGTCTCTGTGAAATTGATTTACTCTGTAATTCCTTCACCACCTGTTAAATATGCCAGCAAAGCACATCACTGGAAATCATAACATGTTGAACAGTAAAAACAACGTTCAAATGAATAATTATGCATGTTTAATATAAATCATCAGCAATGTTATGAGCAAATAATTCCAATGTAATGGCACTTTTAAAGGCTGCATTATAATATGACTTGAATTATTAATTCATCCAAGATTCCACTATCATTTATTTGATGCCAAATACAATCTCTTCTGCAGCACAAATGGAAATATTAAGCCCATAAATGGCAATAAAAAGAGCATAAAACATTTAGAATAACAAAATGATGTTAAGGGTCATATTTTTGTTATTGTAAAAAGTTGTGATCCAAACAATTTCACTTCACACGCCATCTTTGGATATAAAGACTGTCATGTTAATCATCTCTTGGTGTTTCTGAGCCATATGTAGCTTCCAAGTGCCCATTTTTAATTAGCCAATATGAGCATTGTCATTTGTGCTTACTGTTTTGCCATTAGCCTTCAAAAATGCAATTACTGATATAAGCGATTGTCTCAGCATCATTAAACACAACTGGCTCATTCATGACTATGCTAAGTACGCAGTCAAGCACCTGATGTCGGTAGGCTTAAGCTAAATGTTTGCAAATGTTTAAAAAGGGAGAGAGGACAAACTCTCTAAAGCTAACAAAATAAATAACTTTAGCTATCGCTGTATTCAATTCAGTTCAATTCAATTCAATTTATTTTTGTATTGCGTCAAATCAAAAAAGTTAATATAAAGTTAATTTACAATTTAAAGTCAAAGTTAATATAATAACTGTTTAAAAGTGTGACCGGAATCCAAAAGAAAATATGTTAACTTCGAAACACAATTGAGAATGCAGTTTATTTGTATGGGAACGTAATTTTGCAGGAGACAGTGTTGCTGTGAGATCACATGTAGCTGGTTTGCGGAAAGCCTTCACCTATACTGTTGCTGGAACAAATTCGATGAGAACGCTGACACTGAACGATACAATTAATGTTTCATAAAACCAAAACAATGAGCTAAACCCGGCTAACAAACACTGTCGAGCTGCAGTGTTGACCCTGTATCTGTGTTACTTCAGAGTTAAAGTACTTCTCCGTGATTACTATGAATTATTTTATCCATCCAATAAGTCCTCTCTTATCTTTCTCCTCTCTCTCTTGCTATCTTTTCTTTTCTTCTGTCCTTCAGCACATCATCTGAATTTCCTTTCGGCAGCCATTTCTTTTCATTGTTAACTTACAGTAATTGTCTCAGGCAGTCAGGCTCAGCACTTTTAGGGAGCTATCTGACGTAGACTGGAGATGCAAGAGAGACCAGAGGCTATGTGCACTTCAGTTGGAGTGGGGGGAGGGTGGAATTTAGGGATCGTCTGTGTACCATCACTGATTGTGCCTGCTGGCAAACAAAATAGCATATTCTTTTATATTAACAGTAGCTGTGAGTCAGTGACAGAGGGGGGAAAAAAAAATAATACATAGTGTCAGGAACAGGGTTACCTTAAGGCGGTGAGGTGGCTTACTTATACTTAGCTGGAATGTATAGCTAAATTATTCACATAATCTGTAATACTATACAATACTTCAGTTTTGCTAGCATTCAACATGCAACAAAATGATGCTTTCAAATCACATAGAGCTTCAAGCTAGACCACCTCGACACTACACATGAAATAATCATTTCATTTGCAGATCAAGCAAAACAACAAAGCCTCCATGCATTCAAACTGACACAAAAACAATAACCCTCCCTCACAGCTAATTACATGCATTTACATAGACAAATCAGCTTGTTTTGCTTTTATGTATTAATGTGCTTTATACATTGTTTACAGCGCTGATTAGTAGGCTCTCTTGAGCCAAATCCAGCAGATTCTATTTCCTTTTTGTACCCATCAAAACTTTAGACAGTGTCATTACTAGGGCTCTCAATAAATTTAAATATTTAATAGCGATTAATCGCATGATTGTCCATATTTGATTGCAATTAATCACAAATTAATAACATTTTCTATCCGTTCGAAATGTACTTTAGACTTAGATTGATCAAGTATTTAATACTCGTATCAACATGGGAGTGGGCAGATATGCTTGCTTTATGCAAATGTATGTATATATTTATTATTGGAAATCAATTAACAACACAAAACAATAACAAATATTGTCCAGAACCCCTTAAATGTACTGCATTTAGCATAACAAATACTGTATGCTCAAATCATAACATGGCAAACTGCAGCCCAACAGGCAACAACAGCTGTCAGTGTGTCAGTGTGCTGACTGACTATGACTTGCCCCAAACTGCATGTGATTATCATAAAGTGGGCATGTCTGTAAAGGGGAGACTCGCAGGTACCCATAGAACCCATTTTCATTCACATATCTTGAGGTCAGAGGTCAGGGGACCCATTTGAAAATGTTCCTCACCAAAATTTAGCGCAAGTTTGGAGCGTTATTTAGCATTCTTTGCGTCAAACTAGTATGGCATTTTTGGTACCAATGGATTCCTTAGGATTTCTAGTTTCATATGATACCAGTATCTTCACTCGCAAGTTGCGTTAATGCGTTAAAGAATTTAGTAGCGTTAAAACAAATGTGCGTCATCACGTTAACTTTGACAGCCTTGGTCTTTACACATTAAATTGTATCGTATTATCACAGTATTTATACATTGCACAACGTTACTTTTTTATTACTGGTGAGAAACTGTTAGTGAGAGATGATGCCTCCATTTTATCAAAGTTCTCAAGGACGGACGCTGAATGCATGCATGGCAACTGTATATATTTTTTCATTGTGGTATGTCACCAGCTGATGTTGACACCAGCTATGCCCCTTATTTAACAGTGTGTGCTCAGTTTTGGACTGAACAAATTCAAAGAAAATGCAAAGACAACAAAAGCCCTAACCTTGTCTGATCACTTCCTCAGTGAATGTTCCACTATGTTTAGTTCGGTCAGTCACTGTCTGGTTTGTTATTTTGCTCCTGGATGTGTGACAGTTCTGCAGAGCCATAATTAGTCTTGTTAGTTTTGCCTTGGCAGTAATGTTTCTTGTTTTCCCTCTGTACCCCGCTGTGTGGTTTTCAGTAAATCATTTTTTTGAACGAATAGTCTTTCTGTGTGGATTCTCTATACTTGGGTCCAAGTTTTACTCTGGTCATGACTCAGGAATCCTGAAGACTCAGCAGGGATTGACCAGGTTTCGGACCTTTTAGTTAAAGTAAACACCACCGGTGAGCACCAGGCGCAATTGAAGTCCCTTGATTATCAATGATTAGGGTGACACTGGAGGACAAATTGACAAGCTACAGGGCAAGCAAGGCACATAGTTGGGACTAACTGTCCAGCTCTCGAACAACACAAGTTTCTTGGCCCAGTTCACGAGCAATTTCAGTTTTTAGGTAACCCTGTAGTATCAAGTCTGGTCTCGGTCTAAAGTCCACTTTTGCACGTCTCTTGGACTCGTGCCTTGTGGGACGCGGGCTTGTCTTGGTTTCGGGCACAGCTATTTTGAATTAGTCAAGTTATTCCTGGCTGCTGATTTGAGATCAGTTGTATAAAACGTTGTCTGATTCTAACAGTGTTTCCCCTATATGCATTCAACAGAGGCACAGAGCCGCCACGGCAAGAAAGGGAACTCTAGTTCTATGAGTGCGAGAAATGCAATGAGAGGAAGAGGGAGCGAGACAGCACCTGGACGAGAGATGTGACCAGATTATCATAGTTTATACAAATGCAGCGCAGTGACGATACAGCCATTTCATAAACCAGTACTGTAAATAACACGGACCTGCCAATTTGCATTCAACCCACGCTAGACCCGTTCATGTGAATCCACTGTCACTCTGTTTGTCACTGTTAGTAGAGACTTCAGTCAGATATGATGTTAAGATAGATCAATATTGTTTATAGATTATTTTTGTCCATCCCAACTCATTCATCACTATATTAGTATTATAAAGACACTATTGCCTATTATGGTCTTGAACAGAACTCAATTTGCTCTGGACTCGGTCTTGACTTGGTCTCGACTGCCTTAGGACTTGGTCTTCACTCAGACTCAACTGGCCCTGGTCTTGGACTTGACCACCACCCTGCCTCTCTGACTGATGACATTCCATCATGCTCTCTTGTTACCAAGATCATGAAGTGGCAGTGTACAGTTGTGAGCTTTTTGTCCTTTACGTTCAGGTTATATCACTGACAGCTCTAATCTCACTGACAAATAAGATCACATTTGAAACTGGTCGATCATCGCGGTGAGGTTTAAAACCAGACCAGTGCACAACACCCAAGGTATAGCACTATAGCAAGTCTCGGCGTCTTCACTTTCTCCTTGGCCATAGGAAAATAATTCTACCGCTGAGTGTGTATCGAGGGCTCGAAATGGCAGAACCAGGTCAAGCAGCTCCCACACAACGTGCCAATCTTCACTGCTATAGCACGAACCCCTGTTCAGCATATGCATCCTGGCGTGTCTCACTCGTCTTCAACGCCTCCCGCACCTGCTCCCATTCTGCCGTTTGCGCGCATCGATCTTTGGCTTCTCCTCCTCCCTGGCCCTTGACCCAAGCCTCCTTGAACCTGTGAAGTGTTTGCATAACCCAGAGACCTGCTGGCATTTCTGCGTCTGCCAAGCCTTGAAGAATTTTGAACAAGGAGAGCAAATGACAGCCTTCGCAATGAGCCGTTCATCAGGGCAGCCCTGGAATTGTGTCACTTCTTGTAACACAGCATATATGTACAGTAAAAGTTCGATGTCCTTATGGCCAGTGCTATTTTTATTTTATTATTTATACTTCTTTTATTTATTTTTCAAGGATTTAAGAATCAATTCCATTTTGGTTCTTGAGGTGGATTTTTTTTTATTTTTGTATGATGAAATATTAACATTTATCTCTGAGCTGCCTTGCAGCTATGAGATAACTTATTTAATTAGACTGTTATTGCTTAAGTTACTGCGCTTACCTTGACTGTTTCAAACAAATTGCATCATACATGCCCGAGCCATCAAATTATGTCATTTAATTGCTGCATATTGTTGATGTCTCAGGTCAAATCAAGTGAAGTCAGTTTTATTTACATAGCACAATATCCCAAATCACAAAGCTTTGAGCTAAGAGGTGGGGGGTGATTTGGATGGGGGAAAAAATAAATAAATAATGATAAAAAAAATAAAATACAAAAATAAGATTTTGTGTGTACATGAAGTACAAACATTGGAAACTTGTGCCATTCTGATTGTCTATTCTGTCATTTCATATAGATTGTAAACATATGAAGAATATGGATCTGGGAGGACAATCGTGCAACCTTTAAGTGTTGCCAAACTGATATAGGACCTGAGCCACACTACCTCCTCTCCACAATGGAGACCTGGAAGGAAGACAGATTACACAAACAGAGACAAGGACAACCTGCACACAAGGGAGAAAAAGAGAGACACACAAGAAGAGAGGCTAAAATCTCCTGGAGGACGAAGGTGCAGATTCAAGACATCTGGAATGAGGCATCGACAGCCAGGAGAGAGAGACAGGTCCCAGGACGGCATGTTCAGCACATAGAAGGCTGACTGAAGAGAAAGGACAAGGAGGAGAAAATAGAGAGAGACTGAGAGTAAGAGAGAGAGAGAGACAGAGAGAGAGAGGCACACAGCTTAGGCGTTCAATGTGGTTGTGGGACAACAAACAAAGAGAGAGGTTTTCAGAAAGTTTAGACTATTTCCGTCAGAAGGACAGACACAGACTATAGAAGGCTGGATGACGATAATAGGTCCAAGGCCTGTAGTGATCAAAGAACAGAAATGAATTAGGATCTCTGCATCAGCACTTGATAAAAAAATACCTTATCTTAGCTATGTTGCGTTGGTGAAAAAAATCGTTAATGTACTGATCAAACGAAAGGGGAGGATCAAACACAACACCAAGATGCGTGGCTGTCAAACTTTGATCTCTCCGTCGAGCAGGGCCAATGACCAGCATCTCAGTTATATGAGAATTTATGAACAGGGAATTATTTGACATTCAGTACATACTCTTATTTAATAATTTGGGAATGATCATTTGCCATCAATGTGTCAATAATCAATGTATATCAATAATAATCAATGTGTATAATTTGGCTTGAGGTTGAATATAAAGAGAGAAATACCATATATATATATATATATATATATGATCTGTGATATTTTGTTTATTTCCCATTATTACAAGCAACTATATCAAACAAATACAGTACTGATGTGCATGTGGATACAAACAATGAAATAACCTATATGACGGCGGACCATTGCGGCAGCTTTAGAGGATACTAGAATCCTGGCAGTCCTAGTGTTCATTTTTCATTGAACTTAAGAAAGTAGAGATAAGTAGACAACTAGAGTAAAAAACTTTGGTTGCCGTGGGTTGGTTTTCCTCCTGTCCTTCTGATTTTTTTTTTCCCATAGTGTCTCTCTTTTTCGAACTCATTGACAGCGTCTGTGAAAAGAAAGAAAAAAAAAAAATCTGATATCCAAATCCCAAAATTGAAAGAAAAAAATCCTACCCAAAGAACAAAAATCCAAATAGTCAAATATTCGGGTCCAGCCCTGCACTTCTATCTTACAGGTAACCAGTGTTGTCAGCTGGTGGATATTTTTCATCACCAAGCCCTTGGTCTGGACCAAAACATTGTGAGAACAATGGTCGTCAACATGCCAGTCTTTCCAAGTCAAGCTCTGTTAGATGTTTAATCATACGTTAACAAACCAAGAAGCTGCAAATAGGCTGTATTTACAGCACAATATAAAAGGCACAGTGCCATTATCAAATTGCAGATGCTGGCTGTGACGCATGGCTGCCTCTTCACTTCCTTCCTTATGACCAAACAGCATCTTCTCTGGATGAGAAAATAAAGGATGAGCTGTTATCATGAGTAGAACAGGAGGACCTGGTGATGATAATCAAATTGCCCATCTTAGGCGATAACTGCATTTGAGAGGGTTCAAGAGAGCACGTAGTTTGGGCAGCCTCCAGCATCTGCCACTGTCCCAGACTCGTGTTTTTCTTCTATCCTCTCTGCCCATAAGGAAATGATTAAATTGCAGGGATTCATCTCTTAAAGCAAGAATATCTCTACCAGATAAAAATGAGGTTTACTGCATCCTGCCTGAAGTTCCTAGTGAAACATGACAGACATATTTAATTGAACTTTTCCTTTAAACGGTTCAATTTCAATTCCTCTGCTCTCACACATTTATTTACCTTTGATTCCTCATATCACAGATGGTCCACTGGTCCTCGGTTGGGTGTTGTTACCGAGCTGCCTCTTCTTTGCCTTGAACTTATTCAATGTTCTCTCAGCTTTTGGACTTCCCTCCTTTGTGTGATCGCGTCCAGCATCCATTGCACTGCAGATAAGGGGGGTATAAGAATAAAATAAAATGATTATTGAGGAACATAGATTCAATAGAACTTTCCTACGTGTGTGTGTGTATATATATATACATATATACACACACACACACACACACACATATATATATATATATATATATATTTCCTGCTGTATGTTTCTTTTGAAGGCTTCATTTTTACAATCTCTCTGCTTCCACATGTATAATCATTGCCCAGAATGAGGCACTAAATTGATTTGTCTTTTGTCTCTTATGCTTTTCAGATTTTTTTTGTCCTTCGTTCTAGTTTGAATGCAAAGCTTTGATGTAAGCAATTAATGCAAACGATAGACCGTCAAACCAAAATGCCCACATCCCTATAATTTGGGCATTTTTACAGCTGTTTCAGGCTTTCAATTTAGAATAGTTTATAAGAGCAAATAACTGTTAAATATTCAAACTGCAAAATATAGATTAATGTTTAGCCAATTGGTATTTTTATAAATACTTTTGTTTATATATTTTGGCATAAATATATGCAATTCAACGCAGTTTGAATCCTACTAATAATACAATTATAATAACATGATATTGTTACTTTATCTTTAAACATCATCTCTGTATATACAGTTTATATCCCAACCATGTCTCCTACATGATTATATTCCCATACAATTAAACGACATTCTTAATTATGTTTTGAGGGAAATGCATTTTCTACCAAATCACACTTTTAAACAGTTTTAAACACATGGTTAATGTTGTAAATTGAATAAAAAAAACAAAAAAAACAAAAATACAACAAAACTACTTGGTTAGGTTTAGTAAAAAAAAAAAAAACATCATGGTTTGGCTTAAAATTACTACAGAAAGTTAATAAAACACAACAAAAATGCAACAATTAATTGGTTTGGTTTAGTAAAAAAAACAAAAAAACATGACAAATGAAATAAGTGAATAAACAGCGGTCTCTTGAGCGAAAGCGCGGTGTTTGTTGACCCTCCACCACCCCGACCTCCTACCTACGGGGACTTCCGCGAACTATCATTGCAAACGTATTTGTGTTTCGTCAAAAACAAACGTAATCCGCGAAAATATACGTTTCAACATCTCGTCTCATTACGCATATACATTTGCTACATTACTTTTTAGATTCAGTATTCATTTTTCAATTACTGTCTACCACAAATATATATAATTTTATATTTTATCCTTGTATTTTATCCAAGATTTTTATTCTTTATGCTTCTCTATAATCGTTGTGTGCATGACAATAAAGGAGCTTTAACTTGAATGTACTACTACTACTACTACCACTACTACTACTACTACTACTCTACTCCCTTGTTAGTGGTATTGAAGAGATGGTTAAGTCATTTCAGTGAGTGCTGCTCTCTCCTTGTGGGCTTAATGAAGATTTCCCTGCCTCTTTAAATCCTTCTTCCAGGGGTTCACTCTCCCCTCTGTCTCATAATTAAGTCAGTATATGAGCCGTAAAGGCAGAACTCTCCTGAAATAAACCCTGAGAATTCTTCACCATCTGCTCCTCCGTTCTCCTTCTCCACTGCGGCCTCCCACCATCACAGCTCAGGCCACCCCTTGCTAGACTCCCTCCCACGTTTACAGGAGGGAGAACAGTACTCACAGTCAAAAAAATTAGTTATGCAGAATGTACGTCTGGAAAAAAAACTTTTCTTATTTTCTGCATCTGTCATGGCCAACGTGATTTTTTTTTTGTTCCATTAAAATCCCAACCCTCCTAACACACTTTCTCTTTCTCTCACATCTTTATCTGTTTCTATCACTTGAAGCACAGAGGGAGAACGAAAGCAAAGCTGACAAAATGGTCTGTCCACATAATAGTCGGTGTTCATTAATTAATCATATTGTTCATTTCCAACCAGTGAGTACATTCAAGTGAAATACAGACAGTGTCAGGGGGACTAGCCTGAGGTGGCCTATTTTATTTAAAGGCTTGAATATTTATACCCTTCTCTAGTCTGTACAGTACATATAGACATCCCAGCAGGTATCAGAGTTTAACAATTTGGTAAATTCTCTTGAATTAAAGGACATATTTACATTTTTTCAAGTCTGTCTTAAAACTATAGCCAGGTGCCCATATGTACTTTGAAACAGTGTTGCGCAGAGTAATCAATCCTTCTGGTCATAAATAACATTTTTAATTTCAAAGAAGTGTTTTATCCTTACTTGGGCTAGCATCCCCAGTAGCTTATGGTGGCTAATGTTATGTAATAATGTTACAAAACTTTAGATCAAACATACGGCCCTATGGCCAGAACCGGCAAGCCAAAGGGTCCAATCTGTCCCACTGGATGACTTTGCAAAGAAATCATTAATTCCAATTTTTCAAGAAAATGCACTGCTGTTCCTACTTGTCCACTGAGGGCTGTCCTAATAAGAGTAGCAGGCTCTATGCTGGTTATGCTATTGTAGGCACATACAGGCTACATAACACAACGTCGTTCAGTGTAGGCTGCTGTTTATAAAAGGAGCCACCAGAGGAAAATGTCCTTGTCAAAAAGGATAAAAGTGGACACAGAGTATCAGGTTTTCCAAGAAAGATGGACCAGTTCCCATTTCTTCACAGAGTTAAATGGGAAGCCAGTGGGCAGTGCTCAAGGAATATCATATTTGGCTACACTATCAGACTCATCATTGCTAAAAATACAAGAACTTGCATCTGAGAACAGACAAGATAAATGAATTGTTGGCAGGCCTGAGGAAACAGCTGTTTTTAGTCGTAGCCGAGACATCAGCAAGACATCTCAGGCTGCTCATCATTTGTTTTGTAAATGTTCATTAATTGTGAACATTTTCGTACTGTACTTCTTTACACTAAAAGAAAGGGAAACATGTTGACATATTCTTATTTAGAGGTTATTATGCAATGGTTTTACTGGTCCGGCCTGCTTGAAATCAAATTGGGCTGTATGTGGCCCATGAACTAAAATGAGTTTGACACCTTTGCTTTAGATGGTTCTTATTGTATAACTGTCAATTACTGAGTCAGTTTGCTTATGACTCTTCTCTCCTTGTGCCACTGTTACGTTACATTTTAGCATTTGCCACTATATGGAAATTGTGTCTTGTGGCCAGCATTCGGCAAAAGTTACATATTCTCATTTTAAGAGATCTCTTCCTAACATGCTTCTAATGTAAGTGATGGGGGATGAAATGTCCTCATTCTGTGTGAAAATATTTTCCAAAGTTTATTTGAAACTAATGTGAGGCATCAGCAGTCTGAGTTAGACGAATCTAGTAAGTATCATCCAAAGTTCCTGTCTTTTTAGTGTGAAATTCCGCCTCAGCGTCAGCTAAAGTTTTGAATGTACAGTATTTTTGCACAGAATAAGGACATTGGGATTTTCTCCCCCATCACTTACATTGAATGTACGTTAGGACAGGATCTTTTAATAACCAATCCGAACAGGAGGGATGATTACAGTAAGTAAAACTGGTTTCAATGTCCAAAGGGGCACCTGAATATTATTTTATGACATACTTTGTAAAATGTGGATCCATCCTTTAATAACTCATGCACACAAATTACTAATTTGAGCCCTCAAATTAACTTGTTCAAAGAAAATTTTCAATTTAAATCTATTCTAAAATTATTTTGTTTAGTCCCTAAAATAAATAATTTGTGTGCAGAAATATGTGATCCCATACACATTTAAGTAATGTCAAAACAATATTGTGGCTGGCCAACACTCAATATCTCAGTCCAAAATCAGTCACCATGTCACACAGGAACATGTTCGCAGCTAGCAGCAATGAGTTCTGGGCAAATGGTAAACTGATAAAATGTTGGTAATTTGATGGGCAGAAATTAAGTAATTTGAATACATAAACAATCATGTTAAAGCCAGTCTGATATGTATTAAAATGCATATAATAATGCATTTATTAACACTAATTATAAAGTGAGTCTGTTGGAAGACTGTCTTTCCACTGACATCACTTCTACCATTCAGTGGTCAGTCAGGGAGATACTGTTTTCAGATGAGTTCAGGGTCATTGCTATTGTATTATTGTCATTTATCATAAGAAACCTTGTGTCCACTTGTTTACTGTGTTCTGTCCTCAAGCACTATTCTATATGACATCACATCATTCACAGCAGCTCCTTCAATCTCTT